>JAULJZ010067317.1:0-10986 GCA_032270985.1 Heliamphora pulchella | reverse complement strand
GAATACCTTTTTTCCTTTTCTTCCCATAATCATATAATGATACTGGTGTGAAGAGCTCAGTGCTCACTGATGCCACTGCTTGTTTAAGTAAGCTAGCTCCAGGAACAGTTTTTATTTTGCCAGTTTACCAATGTGGTATATCCAATATTTTTTGCTAATAGATCAAGTTGCAACTCACAGTTATAAGAATTAAATTCATTCATCCAACTCTCTGAGCGAGCGTCTCAACTCTCTCAAGTCTCAACCGGCAGGCCAACCAACGGGCTTTAACAATTTGAAATTGTGTGGTTCCAAAAAATGAGACCAATATAGCGCTAGCTAATTATGTTTTGGGACTTGTAACGCTTTAATATCTAAAACTGCATTGGGTTCAAATTGGGGGTTTCAAACAAATTTTAACACTCAAACTTGGTTAATTGGCTAATTAGTAAACGAAGTTTGATTTCATGGGAAATGCTTGTCATGCCGAATTTAGTAACCTATTTCTTTACTCAACGTTTACTGTTTCATGGATAATCTCTTGAAAGTTGAAATAAATGAGTATATTATGTAAATTTGTTTCATGAGAAATGCTTGTCATACCATAATTTGTGGGCAGATATTACTTACCATGTAGCTACATCACAATGAGGAGTGATTATTTTTTCTTGCACAAGTGGCATGCCACGTACTGCATTAATTTGTGCTACACATTCATGTCAATTCTATCACTATGCATGTGAAAATTGAACAAATATGTGAGTCTATCACATTACAATGAATATTTTGTCTACTTTGCAGCAAGTTAAATTAACTTTTAATTCATTCTTCAAGTAATTGATTAATAAATTTCGTAGATGGGTAATATTGCACATAATGAGTTTGAATAAGAAGCTCATCTTTTTGGGAGGCAAAATCGGGATGTTACTGAATCAATTTATTCGGTTAAGAGGCTTTAATAAATCTAACCAAACCATAAATATAGAATTGATATATTTTATACTGGGATGCAAACCAATCCAAATGAGAAGAGAGATCGAATCAAACTGACCATAAACATTGGTTAATTTGGTTTGGTTAAATTATTTGGTTTATAATTTAGAAATAGTTGATTTATAATGTAAGCATAGTATTTAAAAGAAATGAAAGCAACTACCATTTCATAATTTAATCAAATTCACACTTTCCAATAACAACTAAAAGTAACTATTTGTATGATAAAAAAATCGACTATTTAGTGTAAAGACTTACCATTCAATTATATGTAATTCATTATAATGTGAAATCAAATGTAACAATTAGCTTATAATTTGAGAGGAGCAATCATAGAGGTAGGCTAGCATTTAACATGCATAAAATTATAGGAGCTTGGGCCTCAGGTCCCATTTGAAAGACTTGCATGTTTAGTGGTAAGTCCATTATAAGCATTACTCTTCTAATAAATCCCACCTCTTATTAATATATCAATGTTACCCCTAATTTACTATTCACACTCCTACAAATTCAGGCTTTCAAAACAATAGAAACTTTGCCATTTTGGAAACAATTGTCATCAACGGAATCCCAAATTAAAAACTTGCTCCATATATACCAACAAATTTTGTAAAAGCGATTTCGAATCCTCCATGATTTTGGTGGGAAACACTTTGATGATGGCTACGACTCTAGTCTAGTGGAAGAAGATAGCGTGCGACTCTTTCGAAACTTTTTAATGTAATTAATTTATGCTGTTGAAAATATGAAGAAACAAGGTATTCCACACGAAAATCCTAAAATTTTATCAAAAACCCCAAAATGTTAAGACAAATGAGACATTATTGTTTGTTACATTTTTAAAAATCTTGTATGAGACATTCTTTCATTATATCTTGTTGAAAATCTAAGCCAAGACCCCGTAAGTTTTGAATCTTGAATTGAATGGTGTTTGTTGAATGCGAAAAAAACATACATAAAATCCTCACCACGTGAGTTCTTCATTTGTCTTATTTTCTGCACAATATGTCTCATTTTCTGTTGAACGGGATGTCTTATTTTCTGTGAACGGGATGCCTCATTTTATAACTTTCTACATTGAGAAGCTTCTTTATTTTTTTGCATAAATAAGAATTACTTTCTATAATTGAACCCTTGCTTTACTGCAGAAAATGAGAAGTTTAATTTGTCATCTATTAAATGTTTCATTTGTGCTAAAATGTACTATTCAAGTAACCAATGTGTGAAAAGTTTCTTCAAGAAATGTAAGGTTTGTGTAATGTATGAAAACTTTGTGCATAAAATGAGAAGTTTGTATGAAGCTTTTAAAAAATAAGAAGTATCATAAAAATATCTAATTTGTTCAAAAAATATTTCATTTTATTGAAAATTAATGAGACAAT
The DNA here is from genome assembly GCA_032270985.1 of Heliamphora pulchella. NCBI lineage: Eukaryota > Viridiplantae > Streptophyta > Magnoliopsida > Ericales > Sarraceniaceae > Heliamphora > Heliamphora pulchella. Next base: position 8,632 of record JAULJZ010067317.1, on the reverse strand, counting down.
TAATATTATAAAAATATCTCATTCCTATAACAAAACATTATCTAAATATTTCTCTAAGAAAACATTGTCACAATATAAAAATATTTCATTTTTCATAATCAACGCTTATTAAACTAAATACATTTTTTAAAATCGAAGTAAACAAATAAAATTTCTAGTTTGTTCAGAAAATATTCACTACTATAGAGAATATTTTACAAGAAATGTGGCATTGTAATGTTTCAGATCCTTAACAAAATATCCACTACAAGAGAATTGGAAAATAAAATTGTCATAAAACGGTCATTATTTAGCAATAATAAACAATGGTTGGAGAGTTGTTATTAATAGTCCGTTGCTAAAACTATATAACGACTACAAATTAATCCCGTCACAAAATCATGTAGCATTAGTGACGAAAAAGGTGTTGTCACTAAATGATCAATTTTTTGTAACAATTTAAGTTATAACTGAATGTACATAAAATTAAAAATACTCCTATACAAATTAGTCATCACCAAAAATAATATTTTAAAATAAAAAATAGCTTTAAGTGGAAAATAATGGCCGTAAAAACCTCTAAATTTTTAATGACAATAGTTTTTGTCACTAATAATTAAATTTAAAATTTTCATTTCACAAAATAAAAAATTTGATTATCTTAAAAAGGTACCGAAAAGAGCTCAGAGGATTTGAACCTAAGACCATTACTTTCTTAAATATGCTTTGATACCAATTCATCTACCTGATTGTTTATGGTAAATTTATTTTGCTTCTTTTTTGTTTTGTAAAATATATTAATAAAACACAATAAATTTAAATAAACATATTCAAATCACTTAGCGTAAAGAAAAGAAGGAAAACAATTATAATGACTACTTTAATATTAAGTAATTATAAATTATATCAACCAACTAAAGAAAGTAATCCACATTAATCATTCGACTAAATCCACAAAATAAGTGGTGATTTATTTTTGAAAAAAATAATAATATATAATTTGTCACTGGTTTTCACAAAGATACTATTATTTAAAATACGACAGGATCACTAATTTGGATATTTATCTTCGAAGGATTTTAAGTAGATTTTTGTCTTTAGTAATTTTTTTCTACTTCAGTTCAAACGGATATACTTTTTATATTTATCTCGTAGTGAAAAACAAGAAAAATAAAGTATACAAAAAACTAAGAAAATAAAAAAAAAAACAATCACTTTAGCAAATGTCATCCCAATGGAATACTACGTTTATGTAATTCTTTATATATATAACTCACAACAAAAAGTGTGATTTTGGAAAAATCACAAAACTATGAAATTACAAGAAAATTTCTTTCTTTATTATAGTAAATTGCCTATTGGTAATTTTCATCGAGTATTTTTAATATAATATGAAATTAGATATTAAGACGGACTTTTAACATAGTTATTTTTTTCTATCTTAACCTCTGATTTATGGAGAAATAATATAAGAGATCGATCATATATACTCGTACCCTCGTAGTACTATACATAATAGAAAAATCATAAAAGAATTATAGTCCCCAATAAATGTGAAAAATGTCAAAAGTGAATAAAATAAACAAAGCTACTAGTTGTACAATATTTTTCTCAAGATTTTTCATAATTTTATCACATGTATTTTTTAAATAATAATAATATGTTCAAAATTAAACAAATAATCCAACTTAGAGAACTAGTTACAGCAGTGGTGCCTACCCTTTAGAGAAAAGTAAATTATTCGTCACTAAAAATAAATATAGATTTTGTGACAATAATTTGCATTGCTACAAAAGGTTGGTCTAATAAGATTTAACGATTATTTAAAAATATCATTACTTTTTTTTTGATTAGGAGTACAGGAGCAGCGGGGAGGGGAGGGGGAGGGGGAGTGGGAGAGGGATAGGGGGACTCGAACTGCAGACAACATAGGTGAGGAGCCTTATGGGAAGGTATGAAACCACTGAGCTGCTAAAACTCCTCTAAAAATATCATTACTAATAATTACATTTAATAATATCACTGAAACTTTTGGCGCCAAACTAGTTTTTGATCCATACATTTAGCGATGAAATTTATATAATATTTTGTCTACAAAAACACAACGACATATTTTTGACAACAAATTTTATTTTACAAAAAGTTGGTCATGCAAAATTTAGTGACAAGTCAAAATATTGTCAGTAACCACATTTTAGCGTGTGTTTGACTTAGTTTTTTTTTGTAAGCTTTGTTTTTTTGGCTTTTTAAAAAAAAATTAGATGTGAAAAGATGTAAAAAAGATAATTCATTACAGTGGGAGACCAAAACAAGTGGGTTTTTTAAAAAAAATTTAACCAGAAAGCCTTCAATTAAAGCTAGGCTAAACTGAGGCTAAAACTATTCTTTGCCGAATTTTTGTCACTATAGATCTTTTTCTTGTAGTGATATTATCTCATTTCTGTGAGGAAACATTGTTTCATTTTTTGCAATCAACCATCTTCAACTAAAAGATATTGTAAATTAGTATGGTTCGAACTGAAATTACCGAACTCCATAAATTAAAAGATATTGTAAATTAATGTCGACCGACAAAAACTCAATAAATAATTAAGAAAAGATTGAAAATGAACAACGTCAATCGCGATTAGATAAAAAATGAGATCATAAATCAGTTTATACAATAACTAGTTCAATATGAAACTCAAAAAATCGCATGCCCAGTTCAATCTTTGAAACAAATGTTGACAAACGAATATCAATTTGTTACTGTATGCAAGATTACGAACCACCAAACAGTTACGCTTAAAAAATTTGCACAGATTTGTTTTCGTTGTTTACTCAATTTGTTACCTAATTTGGTGCGAAGATCTTAATTTCCAATGGGAAGATAAACATTTATATCTACATGTATCTATCTATCTATGAGTGATAAGCTAGATAGAGGTATACTTATGTTGTCAAAATGTAATTATAAATTTTAAAAAATAAAACCTTATGATGTAGTTAAAAAGTAGTGATAACTTATTTCTAAACAAGTACACTAAGACTTCAAACTATTTTTTTTTCTAGAATTATTAAAAAAATTTAATTTAAACCGTGATAAACGACTCAATTTGTTAAAATCATAAATCAATCCAGCTCTTTAGTTTATCATTTCTTCCCACCCAAACCAGACCACGCAACCAAATAAGCGAATTTTTCAGTTTGAATTGGATTGAATTAAATTAATTACTTGAATGGTTTGGTTTATATATATATATATATATATATTTCTGTTCACAAAAAGGAGAAGTCAAATAAAGATGAGTATAATATTCATTAACACGGCAGGGAGTGGTTATGTAAGAACACGTTTTTGTAGGAAAAAATCAATGGGAGAAAGGTTAAAACTTGCCCGGTATTATCCTATTAATTAAGTAACAACGCGCGTTGTAATTAATTATTGAAGAAAAAGTTAAATTTGTTGGTTCACATTGGCATGACTTTATTTAACTTGTTGGATTAAGAAAAAAAATAAAAAGAGAAAGGGAAATTTAGATAAGCTTTGGAAGAACTTTCTATGTTGGTAGAAAATGAAAAACGACAACAAAAAAAAGTACTGCAATCACACCAAAAAAGTATGATCTACGTAGTTTACCCAAAATTAAGTTACATCATCAAAGTTACGGTAATTTCACTACGAGAGAAGGAGATAGAATACAAGGGTTAAAGACCCTAGCAAAAGCAATGAATATAAATACCCCATACGGGTCAAAAGTTAAAAACGGATTTTTTTCATGAACTAAGCGTCACAAAAATTTCATTTTAAACCGTGATACCTTTGTAACGGGTTAGGTCATGAGTCAAATCTCTAAAAAATAATTAGGCTTCACATGCTCAACACTTTCGGACTATTATTTAAAATATGATACGATCTCTATTTCGGTCTAGTTTTTATGATTTTTTCGTCATTAGTTAACTTTAAAAGCTTTTAAGTAGGTTTTTTTATCTGTAGTAATTTTTTCTACTTCAGCTCAAACAGCACATTTTTATATTTATCTCGTCGTGAGAAATAAGAAAATAAAAAAAAATTAAAATTTTTTAAAAAATCTTTTAAAAAAAAACACTTTACCAAATGTCATCTCCAACGGAGTATTAAGCTAATATAAATATTAGCGGCTGGTTCACCCATCTGTGTGCAACTGTATATTTAAAAAGACAGAAAAAGAAAATAAGATAAGCATTGGAAGAACTTTCTGTCAGCGTAGGTAATACAAGGAATCGTGAAAAAGAAGAAAATATAATGTGGGAGGGCCCGGAGAAGGTCAGAGTTTTTACATGTGGGGTAATCCAATGGTGGTCGCAAAAGGCAAGCAATCAAAAACCAATCAATGAAGCTGGGCTTCCCACAACCAGCTTGGGCACACCACTAATGAGGAGTTAAAAGGAGTAATTATTATGTGCTTTTGGAGTTTTATATGATAAGTTTATATGGTATTCTTATTTAATATGGTGATGATAAATTTTACAGTAAAAACATGATGACTCACTTTCGTTGGGTGGTTAGGACTTAGGAGATAAAAAATGACCCACTAGGCTGCAATTATTTATTTGCCAATAGTACCATGTAATATTACCTATATGATACTTTAACAGTATTTAATAATTTTTCGAGTTAAAGGCTCATAGAAATAAATACCCTGGGAAGCAATTGTAAACTCAAGAAGGGAGGGATGATCAAATTCATAGCAAATAGATGATCGATGAAGTAGCCATGGTTAGCTAGGGGTGTAATTTTGACTTATGGCCCGTGAATGGCCCGGCCTCGGCTCGAAGTCTGCCACTGATTAGGCCCAGCACGGCCCCGAGTAGGTGTAGATTGGGCCTAGGCCTCCTCCCTTGGAGCCCATGGGCTGCCTCGAGCCCGTCCCGTAAGCTTCGGCTCGAGGGCCGGCCCAAAATTTGGTACCTAAAGCCCAAAGATAGCTTGACCCGAGGTTCAAACTTATTTTTTTATATTATATTATATATAAGAAAAAATAAATGTATAAAAATTAAATAATAGTAGAAAAATAATGATTAATAAAAGTTTATACTCATAAACTAAAATAAATATAATAAAGACCATTGTTTATTAAATTATAAGTTAGATTATAAATAAAAACTTATAATAATGTATTGTTTATTAAATTATATTTTAGTTTTTAGAAATAAGCTTATAATAAATAATTATTTATTAAATTGTAAATACTCATTATTTGTGAACCTGCACAACACAAAGTAAAATTCTATTTCATTCGTGGCAGTAAAGTTAATATAAGCCAAAGTAGGGGGAAAAAATTCAGTTTTTATGGATTGATTTTCATCATGACAAGGGTAGTCTTTGAACAACATGCCATAATGTAATCAATAAGGGAATACAGATTATAATAATTAATAAGTCAAAAGTTATTTTAAGTTATAAGTTATTAACAAGTTATGAATTAAAAATTATTATAAGTGTTAAAAAATATAAATATAATATTAAAAACAAAAAATATATTTTTTTTAAAAAAATCCTAAAAAACCAACTCAAAGCCCGCTCATAGATCCTTATTTAAGTCTAGGCACATACACTCCTAAGGCTAAGCCTCGGCCTATTCTCTCAAAAAAAAACGTAGCCGCGTTCAAAATTTAGTGACCCGTCAGGCATGGACAGACCGAGGCAAAGGCAGTAAATATTTTTAACTGTGTGATCAAACTATTATACTTTTTGATTCTTTCTATCAAAATAATCAAAAAAAAATTATCAAAATATAAAAAAACTAAAAAGATAAAATAAGTCAAAATAAACTAATAATTTAAATTTATCTTCATCTTTAGTAATTTTTTTTATTGTTTTATCATATATTTTTAAAATTTTCTTGATTCATTTTGTTAAGATAATTCAAAAAAATAAAATTTTAATTAAAAAATAAAAAAAGTTTAAAAGCACGAAAATAAATAAAATCTCTAAAATATAGCCCAAACATAACTAATATTCAGAATATTGCTAAAATCTACTAAATAAATAATTTAAATTAACAAGAGCTGTTGGCTGCCCCCAACAACAAGATAAGTAACTTTACAAGACAAATGTCATTTCCCTTGCCTTTTCATCCATCTAATTTTCTCCGCCGCCAAACATGAAAGAGGAAAGGCTTGGACCACCGTATCTTCATTTTCGTTTGGGATGACAATTATACCCTTATTCGTACCGTCCCAAATTTTGTCATCTCATTTTATATGGGATTTTTTTCACCCCTGTTAAGTAATCGGTACGAGTGATATTTGCAATTTCTGTCTCATTTTTTTATTCTGTTTCTGATTCAATAAATTAAATATATAAATATACATATAAATTTTATTTTTTAACAATATAATAGAACTAAAATACAAAATATTATACTTTTTTTATTTTTTTATTTATATTTCTTATTTTTTTATTTTTAATTATAATCATTGATCAATATTATTATTATTTTAATATCTTATCATATCATTATTATTAGTATTAATTTATTTTAAAATAAAAAATATATTTTTCGTTACGTCCCCGTCTCGCCCCCCATTTTCCGAGTAGTTTTTTTCGACCCCGCCCCACTAATAAACGGGGTGGGAGTAGAAAAACACACCTCCGCTCCAAACTCGCTCCATTGTCATTCCTAATTTTCGTGGACTTCAACCACATGGAGCATTACTTTTATGATAAAATTTTAGGGGTTATACCAATCATTGTCTATTAGATGGTGATTAAAAAGTTAATAAAGATAAATATTTTTTATATTCATATATTTTTAAGTGTGGAACTTACTAACACTTTCACAGATATTAATATATTTTGTACAGATATTTATACATTATATATTTTTATTTATTGCCCATTAAATGATGGCTAGCATTTTTCAAACTTTAACATGCATGCCATTTTTTGGAAAAATTATTAAGTGCACTCAGCGTATTACGTGGATATTATTTATATGATATTTTTGACAAATAAAAATATACAAAATGAATTTTTTCTTTATCTGTTATTTATCTAATAAAAGTAGACTCATATTATTCTATTCGAGTGTTACTTGCTACATAATTAAATAATAACACCACACGAGCAATGCTATATGATTTTTCAAAACTACTTAATAATTATTCTATTTTTTGATTGAATGATATCCATTCATAAATTTTACTATACATATTGATAACTAAATTATAAAAATTGCTAATTAGCAATTGCAAAAATTCGTAAATTTAATTATAAAAGTTTATGATAAAAAACTATATAATTCATTATCCATAACTTAATTTGATATTTTAAATATTTTATAATTTTTACTACAAACATTCATGATTTAACTACAAAATTTCAGGTGCATACCAATACACTCTAAAAAAAATTTAGTAAGTGTTGAATTACTTTTATTGCTAGTTTGTTTTGAGGGACTTGGTGATGGAAATTAGCCATGTTTGAAATGTCAAAAAATACTTTCCAAAAAATGTAGTTTATTAAAAAAATGTGAAAAAATTAATTAGGATGTCTAGAATAATTTTTGTAAGGTAGATTTTTCTTTTTGGTTTTTTGTCAAAATGGTACCCTTATTTTTTATTTTTAAATTGTAGTACTTAGAATAATAATACATTTTTTTTCTTTTTTAGAGTAGAGTTGACATTCTAATTTAGAATTTACATTTTAAACGAGGGTATTATAGTCATTTTATTTTTAAAAAATAAATATTTAAAAATGTATAGACTTTTTTCTTAAAAAATAAAAAACTAGTTAATTTCCTAGAGATACCAAATAATCTATTTAATTGTCCGTTTGGATTGGGTGATTTGGGAAAAACGAAAAAAAAAATCATATCTTTTCTCTTCAATCAGTTGTTGGACTACTAAACATGAGATAAATTAAAAAAAAAAAAACAAACAAAAGGAGAAAAGGTTTTTTTTTTAATGATTACTTTTTGAATCACTTTAAAATGAAAAAAAAAAATTGGAGAAAAAAGAGAGACAAACTTTATAATACCAAAATTAACTCTAAAAATTAATCATAAAGCGCTTACAGTACTTTAGGGTTAAATTGATAAATACTAATAAATATTCTTTTTTCTTTTATTGAGGCTAATCAAACAAGATTAAAGAGAAATAATTATATATATATATATATATATATATATTTTTTTATTTACTCAAACGAGATGAAGTGAAAACATATTCTTTTCTCTTTTTTTCTTTTCACCTATAATTTAAGTAATTTTTTTTCCTTTTCCCTCTTAATTTGCCAAACAGACAGTATAAGTTAATTTTTTTTTTTTTGTAAAACGGTCATGTTTAAGAGATGCCAAACAAGCGCCTAGTCTATTTTGAATTATTAGTTCTGATATTATTTGTTATGGGAGTATTTTGAGGATTATTAAGCAAAAGATGGTGTGAGAGATGTGAGTTAGTTTGGAACCTTTAGAGAAAAAAATATAAGAGATTTTGATCCCTAGGAAAGAGAAATCGAGAGGATAAAATGAAATAACAAAGGGTAAATGTAGTTCGGCTTTTCAATTTTTCAAAATCTCCGAAGGTTCGGTCGACTGGACTGGTAAGTTCAGTCGACTGGACTGAGAAAAATGGGTTCAGTCGACTGGAATTTGGGCCTCAGTCGACTAGACTGTGATTTTTCAGAATT
>JAULJZ010067295.1:0-13242 GCA_032270985.1 Heliamphora pulchella | reverse complement strand
TTCTGCAATAACCTAAAATCTGATCTTCTGTGTGTAAGCCGTACTTTACACACCAGATTAAATACTATACAGAATATTGGGTATTCATACATAACAAAAAAATGATATGCATATATTGCTCATAAAGATTCTTATAAAATGAAAAATTAATTTTATTAAAAAAAATAAAATACTAAAAACATGGTTTTCCTAACAGAATCTTGGGTGCTCTTTTAAATTCAAAAGTTGTATTTGATTGTTTGAAAATCTTTTTTTTTAAAAAAAACTAGTGTTTGGTGAACTTTTCACGTGACCTTGGGTTTTGAGGCATGACAATCAATCATATATATACAGAGGAGAACCATTAGGAATGACACGACAATCCAGATAATTAATTCAGATTTCTCATTAAAAAAAATGTCGGTCAAACGTTATTCTATTTCAAACCCCATAATAGTTGACCAAACACCCGACGACAAGTCACATCATTCCCAATATTCATCCTCTATACCCCCAAAAACACATAACACACAAACAATTCATTCGCAAACTCATGTAAGTACACAATTCATGCCGTGTAGTGGTGCTTACAATGAGCAAACACATCACACATAAAGATTATCATTACCCACAACTCATAGGTATTCGAACCTATAGCTCTGGTACCAAACCAAATCGTGTGATTTGTGGAACCAAATCAATCCGAACATATTATTGACGGTTCGGTCCTGGTTCAAAATTACAGTTCCACTAATATATAATGCTCCAATATAAAGTGCTAAAATCTAGCAAAATCACATTAAAACTTAATGAAAATAAAAAATAATTTATAATTCAAAACAGTAGCTCTAACAAAAATTAGTAGCAAATTCATAAGAGGAAAGAAACAGGCAGCAACATAAAATAGTAGCAAATCCATAATTGTTCGACTAAAAAAAAAACAGTAGCACAATAAACAACTCATGTTCATCAGTTTCTAAAAAAACAGCTCTAGCAAGTCCAAATTTTGATCACAATTCATCACGTTCATCAGAGTTTCAAATTTTCAGCAGCTCCAGCACGTTCATCACAGTTTCAGATTTCCAGCACGTTCATCACAGATTCACAGTTCCAGATTTCTAGCACATTAATCACAGATTCACGTTCATCACAGATTCACAGTTCTAGATTTCTAGCACATTCATCACAGATTCATAACACACAGACTCACAGGAGTTAAAGCTGCAAAAAGATAATATCAAAATAAATTAAGAACAAAAAAGTTAATAAATACGAGGTGTAAAAAAGATAACATTGAAAAGAAATCAATAACATAACAAAATCATACTTACCTCTTTCTAAATCTTCAATATCCTCCAAATTTTTCTTTCACTTCAAGTGGGAGTGGTGAACCACGTAATCAATCTTATGTACAAATCAAACTTTCTACAAGTTAAGGAGTAAGTAAATTACGAAATTAATTTAGGACACGACCTCAGTACTAAAAGTTGATTTGAAAGCCATAGTAGAGACGGGAATGGCTAAGACGTCCCTTGCAACTTGAGAAAGAATTCTATACCAGAATTTGTCTTCCACCAACTCAAAATTTTAAAATTTGAGCTAAGAACTTCTTTTTCGCAAGATTCCTCCAAATGTTTATCAACTTTAAACTTTCCTCCATCATTTTCTTCCTCTTCCAAATGTTTTTGAAATTTTGATTTGAATGACATTACTTCTTCACTTACATCAATACTAGACTTTCTAAGTTCCATCTCATCAAGAGTCTCATTTGAAGAGATTGTCATTGAGTCAAACTTTAGGTACTCTTCATAAATACGACTCAATGCATCTCTTACTTTTTGAGTGAGTTCACGAACCGTAGATGGTTGATAGATTACAGAATAACAAAATCTCAAGTACTTTAATTTAAAACGAAGATCCAACACAACGATAATCAATTAAAAACATATTCATCTTGTCAATTGTCCCCTAATATTTATCGAACTTAATCTTCATTTTCTTAGCCATAGCACTTAAAGAAGAATCCAGACTCTTTGACCATTTAGACAAGGAATTTTCAAAGCCACAAAATTCAGTAAAGAATAAACTAGAAGTGGCATATGAAGAACCGGATAAGCGAACAATTGTATCATAAATTTTTTCCAAAAATTGTGCAAAAACCCGAGCCTCATCCCAATCACTAGCAGTGAGCAGATTATCATTAAGTTCTAAAGGAAAATGGAGATCTTCCTCTTCTAGTCTCTCAAATGCCTTTTGAAACCTTTTAGCAACATCTAGCATATGACATGTTGAGTTCCACTTGGTTTGAACATCGAAGCACAAAAGATGTTTACATATTATCCTCTCCTTCTCAACATATGCTTTGAAGCTTTGTTCTCTTTGTGGGGAACTCTTAACATACTTTACTGCATCACGAATGTGAGTTACTGAAGTTTTAATTTCACTTAACCCATCTTTGACAATTAAATTTGATAATATGGGCACAACACCTCATGTGAAAAATTTTCCCACCCAAAATAAAAGTGTTACTCTTTTTAGAAAATCTTTTCTTCAAATAACTGATAGCAACATCGTTTGCACTTGCATTGTCCACAGTAAGCGTGCATAATTTCCCAATACCTCATTCAACCAAACATGCCTCAACTGCTCGACCAATAGCCTCACATTTGTGGCTAAAAATTACACAAAAGTTTAAAATTCTTTTATGTAATTTTCAATCTTTGTCAATAAAATGAGCAGTTAAGCACTTGTAAGAATAATTCTATAGTGAGATCCACAGTGAGGCAAAGTCTTTGATTTGATTTCACAAACAAAATTTTCATTTTTTTTCTCAATCGTATAAAAGTGCCACACAATTCATTGCAATTGTATTGCGTGAAATTCTGTTGAAATTATGTTGTATCGCATAACAAAATGAGATAAGCCTTCACGCTCTACAAACTTGAATGGAAACTCATCAATAATTACCATCTTAGCAAGTGCATCTCTACATGCGGTTTGATCAAATTTCCAAAGACCAAGACTACTTTCACCTTCTGTAATTAATTGCAATGATGTTAAAGTTCTTTGTGTATTTCGTCTCTTGATTGTAAGGTTTTTTTTGTTGTACTTTGTAATGTGTTTCCTCAAAGTGGTAGTTCCATTCGTACTAACCCATGCATATATAGTGTTACGTAATTACATTTTACACTGTCAACCTTTTTACCCCCTTTCTTAAATTTTTTTGTGAAGTGATCCCAAACACCAGAAAATTGCCTAGACTTGACTTTAGTATAACATACATTTATAATAGAGGGTTCTTGGGACTGAGGGGGTTCACTAGAATTATCATTTTGCCGACTCTCTTCAGTACTTGAAATCTATAAAGGCATAACAAAAAAAAAACACAAAAAACACAAAAAACAGATTCACGAAATGAGTCAAATGACCCATTTTCATATCCAAAATTTGACCTAATTTATAACATACGAAACAAAAAAAACCAAGACCTAAATTCCAATTTTTAGATTCGAAGGTCGGAATTAGAAAGAGAAAATAACCCAAAGCACATAAAAAAATAAGAGTATAAAGCTATAAAGAGGCATTTTGTGAAGTCATATTAAAAATAAAAAAAAAAACAAAACAAATATTAAATTTACATTTACTGAAATCATAGTATGTGAGTCTGTGAGTCTGACGGTCATTATTCACTGACGAGGGGTTGTTGATGTTGCTCCAACTGTTGATGTCGCCACTACTGAATGAGATTAGGGTTATTGGGTTAGGAGGCGTTAATCACCGATGCCATTGCTGAATGTCGAATGATGGAATGAGTCTATGAGATGAGATTAAGAGATTTAGATTAGGGTTACTGGGTGTCTAGGTTACAAGGTCAGGAGGTTTGAGACGAATGAGATTAGAGTTGTGACTTTGTGGGTTAGGAGGTTTGAGGCAAATGAGTCATTAATTTTGGGTGCTGAAGCTGAATCGTTGATCAAGAGAAGTTTGAAGTTTGGATGATGCGATTCGCTTAAGTGAAGTGGTGATTCATTAATTCTTGTGAATTGTGAACGGCTAAAAGTTAAAAAGCCTAAAATGTGAAATGAATGCCTTACCCAATCCGCCTTAACCCTTAAAGTGATAATTAATTATATGTTATAAATAATATATATGTTGAATTAAAATATCTTGGTACGGTTCGATTCGGTTTAGAATCGGAATCGCGACTTAAAATTCGTGAACTGATTCTTAGTCTACAGATTATATATTTTTAGAATCGAAATCAAACGAATTCAAAATAAAATTGAACCAATCGCACGAATTGGTTTGATTCGGACCTATTCTTTAGTTTTTTTGATTTTTTAGACACCACTAGAATGTCAGTGTAGTTTTTACCTTTATGATTAAATATTAAAAATCTCAATAGTGAAATAATAATTAAAAAAAATTAAAAGTACTAAGTGTATTTTACCTATATAAATTAATAAACAAGAAAGGACTGACTTTGAATAGAAGAAGGGGCATCGACGACCAGCCCCTCTTCCAGCCAAAGTCCAATCAAATCTATATGATTCTCGAATGCTACCTGAACCGAAGCTCTCCGATAGTTAGTTATGTATCAATAAATGGTGTCCGGAAAACTGGGACGCTGACGACGGCAAGAAAACCCTAATTTTCTTTCTCCCTCAAAAAATGGTGCAACCATCGGCTGTATAGAATTGGGATGAAGATAATTGCAGCTGATTATCTGAATCTGCAGGAACAGGCAGCGTCGTACTCACCACCTTCATGGGCAACTCTGGTTGCTGGTGCTTTTGTCGTACTCACTCTCACGCTCTCCATCTATCTGCTTTTCGAGCACCTTTCCGCATACAAGAACCCCGAGGTTTTTTATTCTATTTCCATAGAACCCCGAGGTTTTTTATTCTATTTCCATTTCTGCTTCATTACATAGCAATTCCAGAAATGAACCGTTTTTTTCGTGTCTTGTGCGCAGATGTTATGGTACTTTCTGTTTATTTGTATTTTGGCTTTCCTTGACAGGAGCAAAAATTCTTGATGGCGGTTATCTTGATGGTTCCATGCTATGCAGTCGAATCAGTGAGTAATTTTAAGTTTTAACTTGATGGGAATGAATCAAGTTGTTGCTTTATGGACAATTTTATATTGGCTTCTTTCTCTATATATGTGAACTAGAAGAAATTGCACAAATAGTGTTGAGGATTATTGACATTAGAGGAGAAAAAATAGGGAAAGAGGGTAATGTGAGCTGTGGGGTTTTTTTATCCACTTTATCTTTCCTTGCAGTTAAGGGGATTAACTTTTAAAAAATTGTAAAAAAATATTTGTTGATGGATAGTTTTGGAAATAAAAAATGTTAGTGTACTTCAATTTTAAGTTCACACTAAAAGGGATGTTCCCTTTTAATAATAGTTTAGATAGTATAGATACTAAACTCCGTGACGCACGTGACAAGGCGCAAATTTTTTTGATGGGGTTTATCTTGGTGGTTCCATGCTATACATTTGGGTCAGTGAGTAATTTTAAGCTTTGACAAGATGGGGATGAATCAAGTTGTTGCTTTATGGACATTTTTATATTGGCTTCTTTCTCTATACGTATGTATACTAAACTGTGCGACACACGCGATGTGTGTACAATCCTATAGTTAATGGACACAAAAAGGTGAGAGAACTTTTTTAGTGAATGAATGTGAAGAATGAGAAAATATTGGATTTTGAAAACCATAAAGTTGTAGTAGTTATAAAGTGTTTCACTTTTGTGTTTACGCCAATTGTGGTGCTATTATAGTATATAACCATATGTGTATGTGCCCTAGTAATTCGAAGAAGGAAATAAAGATGCTTCATTTTGTTTGCACAAATACTTTATATAAATGGGTTTCTATTTTTGCTTTTGTTTACGTTGTATATTTATCCTTCTTTAGTGGTGCAACGAGCATCTCAACCTACAGGTTCTTCTTTCAAGAACCACGAATCCAAGCTTGTCAAATATTTTTCATCCTGAAATCCCTTTTCTGCGCAACGCGTGTTTATAGTCTTCGACCTATTGGATGTGTATATTGGTTTTCTAATGCAACGACCATTTTGAATAAGTATTCCACTTCTTTAATTTCTTTAGTATCAAACTATGGAAACTGGAATTTTCAAAACGATACACTGGAAAAGATTGATTTTACTGTTGGACAAGATTAATCTTGCCTAACAAAAGAATAAATTATTTCTTCTGATGAAGTGCTAAATGCCATTTGTTATTCTCAAGAATCTCAACCACAGCCTCCCAAATAATTGAAACAAGAGAATTAGCCTGAAGCTTTCAAACAAAATGTCCACACCTGGAAGAATCAGATTGCCCAACACTGCTGTAAAGTTTTTCCGTTTGTAGTGTTCTCTTGCATCCAGATGTGGAGCACACAATTTGGCTCCTGTTTAGCTGTGATCTAAGTGTTATAGTATAATGGATTCTGTTTAACTGTATATTAGGCAGGATGAATTTTGGCTATGAAAAAATATTTTGTGGCTTTTAAAGTTGATACGATTCTTTGGTAATTTCACCAGAAGTCTACAATTGAAGCAAAGAGGATTAGTACAAGTGAAAAAAAGGAAAGAAAGGTATTGAGGGAAGGGGGTTGATTATAATAAGCAGCAATGCAGGGATGTATACTTGGGAATGGCACATTTTTCTCACTTCTCAGCGACAAACTTTTTTCTTATATAGGTTGAATTTCAATCTGATACAAGCAGTTGAGATTTTGTTTTTACTATCTGTTGCCACCCCCCCTCCCCCCGCCCTGCCCAAACAAAAAAAAGGGGTTTCAATGCCTAAATTCGCCAAGATGCCCAATCCCAACAATTAACTGGAGACTGTTTATTCTCCACTCTTTCATCTCTCTGTTTTTTTCCTGTCCCTATAATTTCATCCTTTGGAACACCCATGTATATCATCAACTTTACTAGCATTTTTATCTTAATAACACTTGTTTTTCATTTGGGCGCAAGACAAAGAACTCATGATTGTTCCGATTACGCATTCTCCTTCTGCATAGGAATTCTCAAGTAGATTACTAGTTTCTGCCATATATATATATTTTTTATATCAGAGTACGCCTTCTTGTGTTAACTGTTTTTTTATTAGTTTTCACGAGCACTGCATCTCACAAGAAGTTTCCTGTATCTCGCTTGGATCTCAAATTGATGGGTAGTGTGAGGTTAGCCATGCTAGCTACTATTTTCCCATATACATCTAGTCTGCAGAAGTCTTTGCTTCACATCCTTCTCTTCTACATTTTTATGTTGCTACCCTTTCTTGAACAACCACTGGCTTTAAAGAATGGCATAATTTTTATGGCATTGCTATAATTTAGAACATTGTTCTTATCTGTCCTGAGTTCGGAACTTTGTTTCTTCAATTGTGGATCAACATAATATTGAACTGCTAGCCCATATTTTGGAGAAAGTACTACTTATTTTCATGCACATGGGTAAGACTTTTTAATTTTGTAACCCCCAAGAATGGATCGATGGTTTAAAATTAGAGAGTGCTTCTGAAATGAAACTTGCGAGTGCTAGATTTTTAAATAACCAAAACCAAGTCCAATGCAAACGAGAGGAGGATATAGAAAAAGGAGATGAAATAGGAGAAATTTGGGTAGTTGTCATAATTCCAAGGTGGAAACCACATGAGAGTTTGACCTTTTTGTGAATGTTTTTATTGTATTTGGGGTCTTCATCATGAAGCAGGGAGTTATTTCGCTATATATAGGCTAGAATATGTTCTTGAACTTTTTTTTATATACATATATATTTTTTATAATTTTATTGTTGAGTTGTAGTGTGTACTAAACTCCGCATGTGTAGTGCTTAAAGTATTATTTGTTATATAGTCGGTCCCAAGCTCGGAGAAAAGAGAAGGGTTATGCGTTAGGTAACTGATAGCTAGCACGTCAAAAAACCCATCAAATCTCTATGAACAAAACCAAACCAAACCAAACCAAACGGCTGACCCCAGCTGATCGTGATAAAGGCTTGGTTTGGTTTGGTTTGGTTTGGTTTAGTTGTAGTGTGTGCTACCATGATGGGCTTTCGTACTCATTTTGGGTCAAGATGATGGACGACTAGCTTAATGAAAAGTTCAATTCTTTAATCATATTCCTATCAGGTTTCAAAGGTCACTTGTCCCCCCCTTTTTTTGGGATAAGTAGTACTTGATGCTGGTCAATTAAGAAAAGGTCTTAGGCATCCCGTGTCTAAGAAATCCTAGGGATCCACACTTAAGGGCAAACTTGAATTTACACCACTTCTAAAGAAATACTAATTTGATTCAATTATTCAATGATTCAAGTCATAAGTTTAAGAGTCTTTAAATAGGCTCTTGAAATAACAAATGAAAAAATATGAATGAGTCTTTAAATAGGCTCTTGAAATAACAAATGGTAAAATATGAAAAAAAGACCGTAAATCATGATTGCCTCCTTACTTGCTTACTTAACACCCTATTGCACTTAACACCCTATTGCTAATTTTCTATCATATATCGTCTCTTTTACCTTGTCGTCTACTTCTGTTCCTTCATCTTATAAACCTGCCATGTCAATATCTGGATGGAAACGTGCTATGGATGAGGAAATGAGAGCTCTTCATTAGAATCAGACTTGGGAGCTTTCGTCTCTTTCACCAGGGAAGCAAGCGTGGTTTGTTGCTGGGTATACACCGTGAAATATCTTTCTGATGGGTCTGTTGAGCGCCTTAAGGCTTGGTTAGTTGTTAAGGGATACACTCAGACCTACGGTGTTGATTGCTTAGAAACTTTTTCTCCCATAGCTCGTTTAACTTCGTTCGCATCTCTCTCTGTTGTGGATCTTGTGGTTAGTCGTTTTTGGCCTTTATATCAGTTGACATTAAAAATGTTTTTATTCATGATACCTTCAGGAAGAGGTATATATGAACCAACCACCTGGTTATAGTGTTGCTCGTAGTGCTTATCTTGTGTGTCGTTTATGTAAGGCACTTTATGGTTTAAAACAATCCTCTCGTGCTTGGTTTGATCGGCTCAGTTCATTTGTACTTTACCTATGGCTTCCAACGTTATCTGATCACGCTGTATTTATTCGTCACTCTTCTGGAGGCACTATTGTGTTGATTGTATATGTTGATGATATTCTTTTTTCGGGTGATGCTACTGCTGGCATTCTTGATTTGAAAAATCACCCGCCCACACAATTTCATACTAAGGACTTGGGTGCTCTTCGCTATTTTTTTGGGATTGAGGTTGCTCGTTCTTTTGAGGGCATTTCTCTTTCTCAATGAAAATATATGCTTGACCTTCTTTTTGAAATTGGTTTTCTTGGTGCTCGATCCGTTGATACTCCCATGGACTCTACTGTTAAATTTGATACTGGACATGGCGATATTCTTGATGATACTGGTCAATATCGGCGCTTAGTTGGCAAGTTAATCTATCTCACTGTTACTCGCGTGGACTTTACTTATGCAGTTGATTTTGTGAGTTAGTATATGCATGTTCATCGTCAACCACATTTTGATCATATTTGTCGTATCTTACGCTATTTAAAGAGTGTCCCAGACCGTCACTTGCTTTATCAACCATCTAATTATTTAACTGTCACTGAGTTTAGTGATGCTGATTGGGCCGGTAGTCGCTCTGATAGGCAATCTATGTTTGGCTATTGTACTCTAGTTGGTGGTAATTTGGTTACTTGGTGCAATAAAAAACAAAATGTGGTGGCTTGTTCCAGTGTTGAGACCGAGTATCGGGCCATGGCTCACGCTGCCTTTGAAATGTTGTGGGTTCGTTGTCTTTCTTCTAGATTTTGGCATTTCTACTCCGCTTCCTATGCGAATGTTTTGTGACAATCAAACTGTTAATTTTATTGCTAATAATCTGGTGTTTCATGAGCGTACTAAGCATATTGAAGTTATTTGCCATTTCATTCAGGATTTGTTATTGCATAAACAGATTGCCACTCCTTATATCTGATTGGAAGACCAATTGGGTAATATTTTTACGAAGCCTCTGTCATGTTCTACCTTTCATCGCTTGCTTATCAAGCCGGTCATGTTTGATATTTATACTCTAGTTTGAGGAGGAGTGTTAGAAGTGGTTCTTTTTTATTTATTTTATTTCCTTTATGGTATTCTTGTACTAATCTTTGACCTAATAATATATAAGTATGTGTGGGTGGAGGAGGCTAATTAACTTCTCTTGACATCTTTCTTTTCGTCTCTCTTCTTCTTCTTCTTTTTTTAAATCCTAAATCCATATTTTACTATTCAATTGATAGAATGCAAGGAAAAACGACCAAAAGTATGGACCTTTAGTAAACTTTGCATATTTTCTAAAGAATATAAATAGTAAATGCAATTTTGCGAAAGGAGAATAAGTTCCTTTTCCGAGGTTGTATTGATGGTCTAAGCATGTGCGGATGCTCCCAATTATGTGCAAAAAGGTATCAAAGTGAAAATCCAAGTTTTTAAAATTTTGTGCTCCAAAGGATTGATTTCCTTTCTAAAATGCATATTTTTTTGTAGACTAGGCTGTATAGGATTTGGGCTAAATTAGGCTGGTTAGGACTTAGGAAGTGGATTGTGGAAGTGGATTGAGTTGTGGACTTAATTGTCTGGTGGTCTTCTAGGTGAGGTCGTGGACTTAATTATCTTCAGCGTCTTTTAGACTTAATTCTCTTCAATGTCATTTAGACTTGTATGATTGACCAATTGTAGGCTCCTAAGGTACTCCTGCAATAGCAGTAATTGACACGAATAGACGTCGATGATGAACTTCAGCGATGGAACTATCCTACGACAAAGAAGCGTTGTCGAAGGCTTGATTTCAATCGTTATGTATTAGGAGCCTCTGTTTTGGATGCATATGCTTGTATTGTCACTATAGAAATCATAAGTCGTATCGGCCGATACAATTTCGTATCAGTTTGGTATTGGGATGTATTGGTCAATACAATCCGGGCGCGTTTGATAACCTGGACTGGATTGAATTGGATTAGTAGTGAGGTGGGATTGGTAATAAGGTGGAATTAGTAGTGACGTGGGATTAATTTTTGTGTGTTTGAATTGAGTAGGATTAAATAACGAACTAGATAATGATTTACCCTTGTATTAAGTTAATTTATTTTAAAATTAACTTAAATAAATTAATAAGTTAAATTTTATATTATTGTTAAATTTTATGTTATTTATTTTAATATTTTAATATTTTTTATTATTTTTTAAAATTTTTAAAATTTTTAAATTCACTTCTTAATCCAATTCTTTCTAATCCCACACTTCCTCCCTCACTAATTATCTTTCATATGGTGGACTTGCAATCCGTCCGGATAATTAGTCCGAAGGTTTAACAAATATCGGATTGGACTATACTCCGGACTAATAGCCTGCCGAAACAAATGGGGCCTCAGTTTTTTAACTGACACGACCTATATGGCTTCTGTTAGCTTATAGCACATTCAGATTCAATTTAGGTCATATTTGAGGTTTATTTTTTATTTTTTATTTTTTTTTTCTTTCTCTCTATTGTTGCTCTCTACTTGTTTAAATTACTTTGGAACATCTAGGGCTTTATTTGAAGCTTCAAGACTAAACCTTAGTCTTTTTCTCCCTGCTTCTAAGATTGTTCATTTGTTGTTGAATTATTGATTGATGTTTCCATTCCATATGATTGAGTAATGATCTATTATGTCATATTTGCTCCTGAATTCCAACAAATTGGTTAGAGTTTGTTTTAGCAACTAGTATTGTTGTATTATTTTCATTATTGTTCCAAAAAATATTGGCTTATGCCTGCTGTATCCTACAAACTGAAATTTGCTTACCAGATGAACTTCCTTAACTTTTTTTTTGGCCTTAAAAGCAATATAAAATTCAATGTAACTCTAAAAAAGTATGTTTTAAGGTGCCACATTATTAGTTTAGAACTCTTACAAGCACTCAAAATGTGATAAATAAGATGTATCATACTCATCGATGAGTTTTTTTTAGCATTTGTTAGTGCTTGAAAAAAACTCAACAAGTTCGGTTTGTGCGACTGCCACTGACATTGGCCGAAACTGCATTGTAAAACCATGGTTGGTGGTTAGGGTTCAGACATGATGGCTAGGGAGTGGCTTTGAGCAGAAGCCAAGTTTTTTCTTTTTAATTTCTCTTTCTTGACAACACTACTATGTTTTTTTTTTTTCTTTTGTTAGAAAAAATAGAATTATACTACAAGCAGCCCAGAGTTTGGAACAAAGATTTGACACAGAAGGTATGAAAAAATGATGTGCTTCACGAGTGTTGAATTAGGGTTCATCATTCGTGCTTGAACAAGAAGTCGTAATTTGGGATCGATTTGCTCTGATACCAAATTGATCCAAGACAATCAAGAATAGGTTTTTAGGCATCCACACGAAAGGAACCCTAAAAAGCCGCACCTAAGGGCGAGTTGGATCCATACCGATTCTAAAGATAAAACAATTTCATTCAATCATTCAATAATTCAAATTACAAGCTTAAGAGTTTTTAAATAGACTCTTGAAATAACAAAAGGATAAATATGAAACAAAAACAAGCTTATCCTATCTAAATAAAATCTATAGAAAGCAAACCTACAGAAGTCTGGAGTAAATCTTAAACATAATAAATCCTAAAATAATAAATAATTTTACTAAACAATAAATTACAATTCAAATATCCTTTAGGATCAAACGCAAATAGCCCATAGGGTGATCCTTTCTGTTCCCCATCAGTGCCCTGGATTCATTTGGGCTTCCAAGTTGAAATCTTCATTGACTTTGCAGAAATGACAGATAATTTCATGGCATAGCTGTAATTTGAGTATCGTTCTTCTGGATCCTGAGTTCGGAACTTTCTTTCTTTAATTGTGGACCAACTTAATATTGAACTGATATCATATGCTTTGGAGAAGGAACTACTTATTGTCAAGCACAAGGGTAAGAATTTTAAATTCTGTTGATTCAAAGAATGGACTGAAGGTTTAAAATTAATGAGTTTTTCTAAGATGAAACTTACGCGCTCTAGATTTTTATATAATTAAAATTCTAGTCCAGTGCAGACAAGTGGAGGATCTAGAAAAAGAAGATGGAAAGAGGAGAAATTTGGGCAGTAGTCAAAATTTCAAGGTGGAAACCACAGGAGAGTTTGACCTTGCTTGGAGTGTCTTATTGTATTTGGGGTCTTCATTATGTTATAGCGAGTTGTTTGCTATATATAGGCTAGAATAGGTTCTTTTTAT
>JAULJZ010067284.1:0-13242 GCA_032270985.1 Heliamphora pulchella | reverse complement strand
ATGGTATTGATTTCCTGGATTCAATTGCCAATTGAATGGCCAATTCAATTGCAATTGAATTCAGCTATTGAATTCTGGAATTCAATGGCCCATGAATTCACATATTCCAACAACAGATACTCACTTCGTGGCTGTCATGATTTGGCGAGATTTTATGTTTACGCTTTCCTTTAAAAAAAAAAGAAGAAGAAAAACTCCCCATCGGCCCACTGCGGCCACCTCACTCTCTCACTCACTACCTTTAAATCAACATTTTGACTATTATCCTACCCCTTTCCATCGACCGCTCGTTATTATTTCTGACAATTCTTCTATTTTCAGCAACCCCACCCTAGCCATCCTCGCTGATTGCCACATTCAACCGCCATAAACCTCATTTCCTCTACAATTTTTCTAGGTGATTCCTCTTCCACTAGTTGTCTCCCACCATTATTTACTTATTTCAAAATATAAATTTAAAAATACAGATATATATATATATATATATATATATGTATATGATGGAGGTCGGATAATCACCAGGCTGCTGACATGGCAACCACGCCTGCGTAGAAGGAGCTAGCGCGACATTCAAGCCAGTCGAGTGCCAAGAATAGCCGAGCTGGAGTAATTATGCCATCCAAGCTCGAGCATATGAGTAACCCGGCTGCTCAGACTTAAGCACAGGTTCAGGGGGAAATTGGGTAACTCGGCTACTCCGCCTCAGATTAGTAAATTGCTTGGCCATTAGGAGCCGAATAGCACAAATCCCAAGGCTCAACCATCCGAGCTCAAAGTCTGTGCACCTGAGCTTTACGCCTTTGTTGTTATGTCAGAGGCAGATGAACCACCATAAAGATCAAAACGTCAGGGCCTGGGGATAAGTACACAGTCTGACAGGGCAAAAGGAATGACCAGAATAAACAGCAACTATGATAGTTATGATCAGTCGCCATCAAGCATTAGCAGCTGTGAATGTACAGAGAAAGGATAACCTAACCCAGCCCGGGTCAGGTCAGGGTACATAACCCGTCTTGGGAGTAACCCCATCTGTCCCTATAAAAGGAAGGCAATCAACAGCAAAGGTATGCAATCTCATTTACAGAGCCAAAACTCTGCCAATTAAAATGATCTCTCAATCCTTTCTCTCTAAATGCCTAATTTTAATCCAATTGTTGGAGGGCCTACCGGTAAAGTCACCGGCAAGGCATCTCCCCACTTTTTTGTATAGGCATATGTAAACGACATCTTGGACTCAACTGGCCAACGTGGATGGGACCCGTAGATCCAAATCTTTTAATCCTCTACAATTTGGCGCCGTTTGTGGGAAATACTACGAAGAATGCCTTCATGGCCAGCCGGGAGAACGGCCTACGACGAACGGAGAGAGCTTCCTATACTTCATGCAGAAGCATCACACTCTACGCATCATCCAAGGAGCCACCAGAGAAGGAGGCAATCGGTCCACTCTGAAATCCATGTTGGTGGTTCAAGAGTGAGCAAAAGAAGAAGGAGACCCACAACGGGAGCTCCCATTGGACCACACCATCTCAGGTAGATTATTTACCCCACTATTCTCTATAGCGAGTGGTAGAGCAATACTAGGGCGAGCTTAAAAGGCGCGACCAGTAGCTGAACAGGCTCCGAAGGGAGCTGCGAGCAACCAGAGTATGCCTAGACCAAAGACGCTCACCAGAAATTCAACCAGATTCCTCCCGATCTTGTCAAGGTGTAGGTGCGCAATGTGATGCCCCAGCTTTCGGGCACGTCGAGACATACATAAGTATAAAATAAAGGTTACTCTAGCAATTTATTTATAGATATGCATTATAATATTACATCATTGAGTTTCAAAACGCTAGCCGAAAATATATAACCGTTATAGTTTCACAAGGAAGATTACAAAAAATTACAATGAAATGCTCGAAAACAGATACGAAAGAAAACACAAAAGAACGAAGCTCTCCATTTGTGCATCGACAGTTTTTGCTTGCTTTGCAAACTCACCCTGATTGGCATATTCTTCTTTGGAGGGGATTTTTTCCTCAAAAACTTCTTCCTCCTTATCTGTAGCACGAAGCCATGAGCCAAAACTCAGAAGAAAAATTTCCGAACTCTCTAACAAAACTCATGGCACAAAATCACCAAAATGCATCTTATATAACATTTAGAGTATGTATAAAAAAATTTTCCTCAACCAATCCTGTCAAAGCTATTTCGGCAGCCGTGTTTCTTCAAACGGAGTAACCTGTTTTGATGGAAATTCCAGATTGTTTAGGTGATTTGGAATTATCCAGTAACCAATAGAATTTTATAGCAACTGAAAAATTGAAAACTTATCTTAACAAGAGACTGAAACTCTTTAGAGTTTCGAATGGATTATAAAATTGGAATATATTTATCTTGCATTTAATTTATTTTTTTAAACTGGGTGAATGATAAATATTGGTTTTATTTATCTTGGTAATTTAATTAATTCGAAAATTCGGTTTTAATTAAAATATTTTGTGATAAAAAATAAAATTAAGTTTTTTTAATTAATTATTTTTAATTAAATAAATTTTTTTTAGATATTTTATTTTTTACAAAATATCACATTTAAAATGATTTTTTTAATCAGATATTTTGAAAAAACGTGAGAATTAAATTCAAATTTTGTATTAATTAAATGAAAAAATGTTTAATCGAAATAAATTATTATTTTTCAAAAAATGTGAAATGAAAAATAAAATAAATAAATGCCTTTAATCACTATCTTAACTAAAAAGTTAAAGGAAAAATTGTGCATTTATTAAAATTTTATTTGTTACGCATTTAAACACGAAAAGATAGTTTGATAAATCAGAATCTTTGGAATCGTGTACATAGAAAGATGTTTGATTCTTTCAGATGGTGTAGCATTTGAAATTAATAAATTTATTTTAATTAAACATATTTTTATAACCCTAAAAAATATTTTAAAAATCTAAGTGAGGGAGGAAATTTATTCCCAGATAAATTCCGCGATCTCCATCACCAGTTTGTAGGTGATGTAATTAAACTCTGCGTGTTGGCAGTATGGCCTTCCTCTCCATCGGACAGATTAATTGCAGTATCGCTAGTACAAACCTCATTTAGGGATAATTCTGGATAATTGTTAGTGTGGATCACTTCTCCATCTGAATGGTTCATTGCGAAGCGATTGATTTGAGATTAGGTGATGGTTAACACTTAACTATATATAATAGTATCATCTCCATTTGAGTTACTGCTATTATATACTGGACCGAAACTATGTTAGCTATTTAATTTTACTTGGCATAGTCAATTGCCTAGATAGTAAAATTAAAAAGAATTGGCCTGTTTGGTTTTATGATGGATAATAGACGTTCATCCATCGTGGCATGCTATTCTTAGGTTATCAGGCTGCTGGCGAATTTATTTTTAAAATGGTATAGGGAACCAAATTAAAATAAATTCAAAATTTTACTCATCATAATTAACAGTATTTTAATTATTTGATTCTCAGGATTAAAATGGCTTTTAACCCACTCGCTTTAATACTCAAAGAAAACAAACTAATGAGATTGAATTTTGTTGACTGAAAATGTAACTTGGATATAGTTTTAACTACAAATGATATTCCTTCAATACCAGAAAATGCGTTTGTTTTTTAAAAAAGTTCTTTCTCTGGGTCGAAAGGCATGAAAAAGAAAAAGATTCAGAAATAGGAGGACACGGTTTCTAGGGTAGTTAGTGGGCCACAGATTGGTGTGAAAAAATTGAAAGATAGATGTTTTCACTGCAATTAGACCCGGTACTAGAAAAAGCTATGTCTAGTATTTCTCAGAAAGCAGAACAAGCAGGGTAATTTTTATTCACTGGTTGTGGAAACATGTTTAGCGGTGTTATCTATCGGTACCTG
This sequence comes from Heliamphora pulchella, assembly GCA_032270985.1. Classification (NCBI taxonomy): domain Eukaryota; kingdom Viridiplantae; phylum Streptophyta; class Magnoliopsida; order Ericales; family Sarraceniaceae; genus Heliamphora; species Heliamphora pulchella. The sequence goes on along the minus strand of JAULJZ010067284.1, from coordinate 9,359 downwards.
GTGTGTAGAAACAGGAGCCACTAATCATGTCTGCAATTCATTGTAGGGGTTCCAGAAAACCTGACAACTTAGTGATGTAGAGATTTACCTGCATATGAACAATAATACAAAGGTAACAGCAGTTGTAGTAGGAGATGTCACTCTCAGTTTTGGTAGAGATCGGGTTTTAATATCGAGAGATTGTCTTTATGTACTTGCCATTAGAAGGAACTTAGTTTCCATTTTTGGATTGGCTAAAGACGGATATTTAATTTATTTTAATAACTCTGTGGTTATTAAGAATAATAAACAGGTTATTTGTTCTGGTACATTAGTAGATGATCTTTATATTATTACTCCAATCTCTCATATACTGTAACTGATTAAAACGAATAATACATCTATATTACCATATAAGAGAAAGTTTTCTTCTTTAATGAACCAAACATTTCTTTGGCACTTACGCTTGGATCATATTAATCTAAAATGGATAAACAAATTGGTAGCAAATGGACCTTTGAGTTCATTGGAAGTGAAGGCATTTCCTGTCTATGAATCTTGCTTAGAGGGTAAGATGACTAAGATGCCATTTTCGACCAAAGGCTATAGAACTAAAGAACCGTTGGAGCTGGTTCATTCTGATGTGTGTGGTCTTATGATAATCGGGGCTAGAGATGGTTTTGAGTACTTCGTCAGTTTCATTGATGACTACTCAAGGTATAGATACATTTATCTAATGCACCATAAGTCTGAATGCTTTGAAAAATTCAAAGAATTTAAGGCGGAGGTGGAGAAGTATCTGGATAAAAGTATCAAATCACTACGATTCAACCGTGGTGGAGAATACCTCTTTGAAGAGTTTAAGGATTACTTGCCATTAGAGGGGATCACATCAAAGTTGACTGTCCCTGGCACTCCGCAGCCGAATGGTGTAGTAGAAAGAAGGAATATGACTCTTATGCAAATGGTAAGGTTTATGATGAGTTATTCAGGTTTACTCGATTCGTTTTGGGGACTCGCTTTAGAAACAGCTGTTGGAGGCAAAACTGCCCAGATCATTATTTTTGTAAACGATTTTTAGTGAAAAAATAACTAGACGGGCAAACGCCGAAATGGGCTCCAGATAAGACTTTTGACGTCGAACGATCAAAATAAAACCTGTGCAACTAAAGTTAATTTAAAAGAATACCTTCTTATCGGTCGATTCTTCAACTACGGTTTGATTCTGAGTTGAAGGTTCTATCAGATCTTCTACTATATTTTCTTACCCGATTCTCGAACGTAATATGGGCTACAGACTATCGAGAACTCGTACCGACAGAACTCAGATATATTTAGTCTTGAAAGACAAATTATGTTATATAACTGGTTCAGCCTACTCGCATATATATAGGGCTATTGCAAGGACCTAGAGAGTAATTATGAGTAAGATTTCTAATGGAACACAGACACCTACCAGCGCTTTCTACAATTATGGAAAGACAGCAGCGGTTTCTGTAATTTTTATAAAGCACTGAATTACAGTTGACACCACTAAAGAACTATAATTGCACTTTGACCTATAATCTCAAGACCTTCTTGTATTGAGCTCTTGTTATTAAATGCTTACCACTTCTCCCCACGTTATGATTTTCGATACCCGCCAATTAAATTTAATTACTGATAATTTAATTTAATCGGCATCTTGATATTCCTTAAGCCTTTCCGCTTAACTTATTTGACCGCCGGATAATCAAACCTACCTACAGGGTTTGGCCCGATCAAAACTTATAAGCTTCCATAAGGGGGTACAATCAATCCCGATCTTTCGGGATGTAGATTCCGTCAATAATTAATATTTGCCATATAAATAATACCGCTATCCAACTTATCGGGAATATAGGCCCATATAAGATCACATCTTCTAATGAATCAAAATAACGAATATTAAATATACGCAAATTAATAATTATTTTAAGATTAAGAGGATAAGCACTATTCATAATAATCTTGGAGAGTGAATTATTTTATATAATCAATATAAAATTAATTATCCCAAATGTCCCGTTCAATACACACAAAGTGTACTGGTACAGAGAGTCAGAACAATAGACAACACTATTATCTGTTTTCCGTAATCAAGACAGGCTTACTAAAACTCTATGCTACAGTCGTACCGATGGTATGTCCATTTTCATCTAAACTGTGAACATAAAACTTATATTCTACAAGAGCCTAAAATTTGATCTTCTGTGTGCAAGCTATACTCTACACACCAGATTACATACTATACAGAATATTGAACATTCATGCATAACATTTGAAGAAATGATACACATACATTGCTCATAAAGTTAGTGGATCTACAAGAGAAAGAGAGGAGTAGACGTGAAGGTCAAAACCTTCAAAGTTAGGCTTGTTGCTAAAGGGTTCACTCAGAAAGAAGAGATCGATTATGAGGAAACCTTTTCGCCGGTAGCCATGCTTAAGTCTATCCGGATTCTCTTATTCATTGCCGCTCATTTCGATTACGAAATCTGGCAAATGGACGTCAAGACAGCTTTCCTTAACGAAAGTCTTGACGAGTGTATCTATATGGTACAACCAGATGGATTCATTGCAAAGGGCCAGGTACACATGTTGTGTAAGTTTAAGTGATTCATTTATGGATTTAAGTAGGTATCGAGATCTTAGAACACTCGGTTTGATCAAGCTATTAAGTCTTAGGATTTTAATTAAAGTTCAGATGAATCCTGTGTATATAAGAAGCGTGACAAAAGCATGGTGAGTTTTTAATAGAAACTACAGAGAGTTTGAAAATCATTTAGGGGACCAAAAAGAGGCTTTTTGTAATGCCCCAAACCCGGGCCATGTGAACCACTCAAGAAAAACTCGTTTTATAAACTAAAACCCGCCAACGCTTACCTTGATCGATACGAATCAAAATGAAAACAAACAGCGAGTTCAAAACCTTTCAATTGTTAGGATTGGTATATTGAAAACTATATTTTTAGTATTTAATTTTATTTTAATAAAATTAATTTTTCATTTTGTGATAATCTTTATGAGCAATGTATGTGTATCATTTCTTTAATGTTATACATGGATGTCCAATATTCTGTATAGTATTTAATCTGGTGTGTAGAGTACGCTTAACACAGAAGATCAGATTTTAAGTTCTTACAGAATATAAGTTTTATGTTCATAGTTTAGATGAAAATGGACATACCATTGGTACGACTGTGGCATAGAGTTTTAGTAGGTCTGTCTTGGTTACAGGAAACAAATAATAGCGTCATCTATTGTTCTGACTCTTTGTGCTAGTACATTTTGTGTGTATTGAACGGGACATTTGGGATAATTAATTTCATACTGACTATATAAATTAATTCACACCCCAATATTGTTATGAATACTGCTTATCCTCTTAATCTTGAAATAATTATTGATTTGCGTATATTTAATATTCGTTGTTTTGATTCGTTAGAGGGTGCGATCTTTTATGGGTTTATATTTCCGGTGAGTTGGATAGCGGTATTATTTATATGGCGAGTATTAATTATTAACGGAATCCACGTCTTGAAAGATTGGGATTGACGATACCCCCGTAAGGAAGTTTACAAGTTTTGACTGAGCCAAACTCTGCAGGTGGATTTAATTATTCGGCGGTCAAATAAGTTAAGCGGAAGGGCTTAAAGAATATCAAGATGCCGATTAAATTAAATTGTCAGTAATTAAATTTAATTGGCGGGTATCGAGAATCTTGTCGTGGGAAGAAATGGTAAGCATTTAATAACAGGAGCTCAATGCTATATAGTTTTGAGATTATGGGTCAGAGTATAATTATAGTTCTTTAGTGGTGTGAACTATAATTCAGTGTTTTATGAAAATTACAGAAACTGCTGCTGGTTTTTCATAATTACATATATCGCTATGAGGTTTGCTTAATTACAGAAACCGCTAATACGTGTCTGTGTTCCACTGAAAGTCTCACTCATAATTACTCCCTAGATCCCTGCTGTAGTCCTATATATATGTAGGTAGAATGAACCAGTTTCATAATTTGTCTTCTAAGATTAAAGCTGTTCTGTTTCTGCTGGTACGAGTTCTCGGAGGATTATAGCCCACACTATATCCAAAAATCACATAAGGAAATACAGTAGAAGATATGACAAGAGCTTCAACTCGGATTCAAATCGTAGTTAAAAATTCGACCAGTAAAAAGGTATTTATCTAAACTAACTTCGGGTGCACGAATTTTATTTTGATTGTTCGTCATTAAAAGTTTTATCTGGTTCCTATTTTGGCGATTGCTCATCCAGTTAATTATTTTTGTTAATCGTTTGCAAAAACAAAGATCTTGGCAGTCTTGTCTCCAACAAACATGGCAAACAAGTTAGAAGTTCTTTTCATTCCAAAAATGAGATTTCAACTTCTAGACCACTACAACTATTGCACATGGACTTATTTGATCTAACAAAGACTTTAAGCCTTGGAGGCAAGAGATATGCTTTTGTTATTATTGATGATTTTTCTAGATACACTTGAGTGCTATTCTTAGCTCATAAGGATGAAGCCTTTGCCTCTTTTACAAAATTATCTCGGAGAGTTCAAAATAAAAAAGATTTTCAAATTACAAGTATCCGAAGTGATCGTGGTAGAGAGTTTAAAAATAAAGATTTTAAAAAGTTTTATGATGAAAATAGTATTAACCATAACTTTTCTGCTCCTAGAACCTCACAACAAAATAGAGTTGTTGAGAGGAAGAATAGAACATTGGAAGAAATGACTAAAATCATGCTTTTTGATAATAATCTACCACAATACTTTTAGGCCGAGACTGTCAATACCGCTTGCTTTATCATAAACAGAGTTATGATAAGAGCTTCTCTTAAGAAAATCCCATATGAGCTATGGAATGGAAGAAAATATAATATCAGTTATTTTCGCACTTTTGGGTGCAAATGTTTTGTTTTAAACAACAACAAAGAATTTTTAGGCAAGTTCGACGCAAAATCTGATGAAGGTATTTTCTTAGGATATTCTATATCTAGTAAAGCGAATAGAGTGTTCAACAAAAGGACCCTAGTTACTGAAGAATCTATACATGTTATTTTTGATGAAGCTAACCTTGGTTCTTCAAAGAATTTTTATGAAGATACTTGTTAGATGTAGAAAAAGGTGTTGAAGATATCTTCATCAAAGAAAAGGAAGAGCCAAATCAAAAGGAAACTTCAAATTCTCAACAAAATACAGTCCACAGGTTGCTGAATCTTCTAATCCAGAAAATTCAGATTTACCTAAAGAGTGGATGTATGCTCATGGTCACCTAAAAGATCTTATCATTGGTGATCCATCGCAAGGTATTAAAACTCAAGCTTCTTTACATAATGTTTATGGTAATTTAGCATTTCTTTTTTAGATTGAACCAAAACATTTTGATGAAGCCGAAAATAATGAGTTTTGGATCTTGGCTATGCAAGAAGAGCTTAATTAATTTGAAAGAAACAAGATTTGGACTTTAGTCCCAAGACCTAAGGAACACTCAATTATCAATACAAAATAGATTTTTAGAAATAAAATGGATGATAATAGAGTAGTTCTTAGGAAAAAAACTCGATTGGTAGCCTAAGGTTACAATCCAGAAGAAGATATCAACTTTAATGAGACTTTTGCTCATGTGGCTAGGCTTGAAGCCATTAAGATGTTGCTTGCTTTTGCATGCTTTAAAAAATTCAAACTCAATCAAATGGATGTCAAAAGTGCCTTTTTAAATGGTTTTATCTAGGAGAAAGTTTTTGTGAAACAACCTCCTAGGTTTGAAAATTCATATTTTTCAAACCATATTTACAAACTTACCAAGGCTCTCTATTGTTTAAAGCAAGCACCTAGAGCTTGATATGAAAGGTTAAGCAAATTCTTGATTGAAAATAAATTTTCAAAAGAAAAAATAGATACCACTCTTTTCATCAAGTCTCACGGAAATGACATGCTAGTTGTATAAACTTATGTAGATGATACTATTTTTGGTGCAACTAATGAATTTCTTTGGAAAGTCTATGCTAATTGTATGCAGGGAGAATTCGAAATGAGCATGATGGCTGATCTCAACTATTTTCTCGAACTCCAAATTAAACAAATTCAAGAAAGAATCTACATCAATCAAGCTAAGTATACACGTGACATATTAAAGAGATTCGACTTGCTAAAGGAAAAACCCATGAGAACTCCAATGTGTCCTACAACGAAGCTTGACAAAGATGAAGATGGCATAGCAGTGGATGAAAAGCGCTATAGAGGTATGATTGGATCTCTCTTATATTTAATTGCTAGTCGTCCGGATATTATGTTTAGTGTTTGCATGTGTGCTAGATTTCAATCAAATCCAAAAGAATCACATGTGACCGCTGTTAAACGCATCTTTAGATACCTCTTAGGTACACAAAACCTAAGATTATTCTATCTTAGAGGAATAGTCTTTGAGTTATTTGGCTATTCGGATGTTGATTTTGTCGGATGTAAGGTAGATAGGAAAAATACAAGTGGAACTTGTCAATTCTTAGGACTCTCACTAATCTCTTGGTTTAGTAAGAAACAGAATTTAGTGGCCTTGTCTACAGCTAAGGCCGAGTACAATGCTGCTGGAAGCTGTTGTGCATAAGTTCTTTGGATGAAACAACAATTAGAAGACTATGGTTTTCACTTAGATCATATTCCTAGAAAATGTGATAACACTAGTGCAATAAATACATTTAAGAACCCAATACCACACCCAAGAACCAAGCATATAGAAATTAGACATCATTTTATAAGAGATCATGTGCAAAAATATAATATCGAACTTGAATATATAGGCACAAATTACGAATTAGCAGACATTTTCACAAAACCCTTAAATGAAGAAAGAATATGCTATATAAGAAGAGAATTTGGTATGTTATATGCTCCTAATTCAAGATTAATATGCCATACTAACCATGTCTTTTCATTGCATTTTAATGCTTTTGATGTTCTTTCTTGACATGTGAAAATGTGTCGACACCACTTGAAAAAGTGTCAACACAATTGTGTGCTGTGTTAACAACAAAACTATATAGAAGTGGCACTGCGAGAAAAGTGTCGACCCCTTTTTATATAGTGTCGACCCATTTCTCTTCCTTGACTCTCAGTAAATTTGTGTCGACAAAAAGCTTAATCGTGTCGACCCAAATAGCCGAATGTGTCGACACCATTTGAAAAATGTATTGACACCATTTCCTATTTCGAATACCCATACTTGCGAAGAAAAATGTCGACACCAATTGACATTTGTGTCGACACAAAATCATTATGCCTATATATTGAGGCGTTGGTCCCCCAACCGTCACATCGTTTCTCTCTCTCTCTCCAAAACTATTCATCTCCCGCACTTTTTTCTTTCAAAAATACTGTCGACTCCTCATCTTCTTCTTCCTTCAATCTTCAAATCCAACCCAAACCGTTCACAATACCTCCAAAAACGATGGGAAAAAGGGGAAAAACGAATCGGCGAAGGATGTTCCTCAAGCCCTAGGATGTCTAAGAGGAAGAAAACGATTCCCACGACGGCGACAGCGACGGCACATGCATTGGTTGCAATAGCCGAGGTAATAAATTTCAAAACCCCCAAAATTCGTCAACTCTATTCCGCATCGTTTGTGAATCAAAAAGTAGTTCCTGGCCGTAGCATAGATTTTCGTTCTTCGACTCCATTGAAATGAGATTCAAGGATCTCTTTTCAAGTCTTGGGTAGGAAAGACTCCTACAACTCCGCGAACCCCATTATCCAACTCTTGTGAAATCCTTCTATGCATACTTTCACATTTCACTGATTCCATCCACCACCATTACCACATGGGTAAATGGTGTCGACATTCACTTGACTCCTTCATCTCTAAATGAGATTCTTGGTATTCTTGAAGGCGATATTTGTGTTCCTTATAACAAAAAACCCATTGATCTTGAAGGATTTTCTCTTTTTGAGTCTGTGAAAAGTATTTTTGAGAATGATGATATTGACCCTACCAAGCTCTTAGAGACTGATTCACTCAAGCCAGAGATGCGCTTATTGCATCACACGGTGAGTCACATTTTTCTACCACAAATAGAAAAATTTGGAGATGTTACATACATGCACATTTTTATCAAGTGGTGTATTCTTGAACAACAGAGTCTAGACCTAGGCTTCTTATTTATTTCCCACATGTTTCACTCTCCCAGCAAATCAAATTGCTCCCTACCGCATGCCATGTACGTGACCAAAGTCTTTCGCCATTTTTGGCGTAGACTTATCAACAGAGAAGATGGTACCTTTTTTGAAACATGACTTGTATGGCAGTTCCACACTTAAACATATGCAAATTGCAAATGTTGATGGTTTCTGGACCACATCCTGTCGTGGTACCCCTTCATCTGTCAGAACTCTTCCTCCACCTCGAGATGTTTCTCCTATTCCTGTAGATCTTGACTCTCCTCCTGCTCAAACTGTTTTTCCTGGCCCCTCTAGTACTCCTGGTCTCTCTCATGCTTCTCCTCCTCCCACATTTGCCTCTACCCCTATCTCTTCCTCTGCTCCAATTTTTGTTGATTTGACAGAAGTGATTTCGTTGATTCAGACTCTATCATCTTCCTTGTCTTCTTTTCAAGCAAAGGTTGACCAAGATTTCTTTGATCTTAATTACTCAATTTTTGACCTATCTAACAAAGTCAAGCACCTCGACAAATCCAACTGCACACTACGTAAAGAGGTTGAAAGAGCCACTGATGCTGGGAGATCATTGTGCCATACAATGGATGATAGCATTATCTCCATTGTTAATGCGAACAATGCTATTCTTCGATAAATTAGAAAAGAATATGATGAAGGCGTGGTGATGGTTGTCCAAGCCAATTCTCAAAAGGTCGAAGAGCATCTACTATGAATCAAATAGGCCTGGGCTACACAGTTCAAGCCAAAGGAAACTAAGGAAGAAAAGGCAGCTCGTCTCAAGCACGAAGTAGATCTGGCATTGGCTGCAAGATATGAAGCCATGGCAGCTACTGAAATCAAGGATGAACGAGCTAGAGCTTCCAAAGAACGAGCCACAGTCAGCAAACAAAGAGCTGAAGAGAAGAAAATTTTAAGAAATTCATGGATGACCAGTAATTTTTTTTTGATGTTTACAAAGTGTGAGAAAGAGAGTGAAGGGGAGATAGAAAACATTAACATTTCTTTCAATCAGTTTTTTTTGAAAGGTGAAGATGTAATGGTTTAAACATACATTTCTTGTGTTTTTTTGTGGTTTGGATGAATGTGTATGGATGATGGATTACATTTTTTTTGCTTATGGATGAAATTTTACGGATGTTGGTTTAAACTTTTTATGCTTATAAATAAATGATAT
>JAULJZ010067273.1:0-13243 GCA_032270985.1 Heliamphora pulchella | reverse complement strand
CCATTGTTATTTTTAATCCTCTTACTATTAATCTAATCAATCAAACATGACCTAAAGTAGTTTCAATTAGATTATATGCTAATTAATTAGAATGCATTGGCTCAATGTAATTGGTTTTAGCTTCTAAATTGAGGATGTTCAATTATCTACCTCATGACTTGGCGAATTTTGGACCCAATAACTCTTTTGAAGTATTTTCAAATTTCATACAATCTTTATCCAAGGCGGCATTGGGCTCTAGGAAAAGTAGAGTATTTACTTAAAAGATCAACTTTTAAGTTGTATTTTTTGATATTCTAAAAAATTCCATTAATTGTTTACTCCTTTTTTTCATGACAAAAAGAATTCTGCAAGATTTTCCATACTTTCTTGCGGTGATTGCATTTGCATTCTTTTCAAAATTGGCTTCATTCACACCTTATTAAATGATTATAAGTGCCCTTTGATCTCTCGTTTTTACCTTCTTTTATTGCTTTGGACTCCTAGGTGGAAAAATTAAGTTTCCATCCCTGATACGATTTGATCGGATAAGTAGGATGAAAACAAATTAGAATCAAATCTACAAGATAGGAATTGTTTTGACCTTCTTTTATTGCTTTGGACTAGTTCTTTCTTGTAACTCTTTATGGTTTTTCTCTACAGTATTTCACACATTTTATCCATCAAGATATGTCTTCAAATTGATGCTTCATCGAGCATGGTTATTTTTTGTAAGTAGAAAAAAAAATAGAAACTCTTGAGTTCAAGGTCATCTTCTTTCACCACGAACCTAATGCTCTAATAGCACTTTGTTGGAAGATGGGGTTTTTTAATTTGGTAGGATCAAACTTAGGAGAAGGAGAAAGGTTAGAGATAAGAGAGGTGAATAAAAGTTTCTTTGTAGTGAACTTTGTTCCTCAAATTTGGTTTATACAAAACAACTTGACATCACCTCATTTTGTACTTGTTTATAGATTATTTTAGAATTAAATTTATTATATCTTTTTCCTACTTTCTAGCTTCTATCTACCATTTAATCATCATAAGTTAAATTATTCTACACAAATATATTGTAAATGATTTTTGAAAAAATCTTTTAGAGTATGAGCTCTCTAGATTCATGACTTCTAAATACTTGCGTTTAGACATTTTATTTAGAATGTATATAAATTGACTCAATTAAATTTACGTTCTAATAGAAATTTAGTTTAGGGACGAATAATTTTTAAAAGTTTTTTAAAAAGTAAACATTAACTTTTTTTAAAAAATAAATAAATAATAATAATAATAATAATAATCTTAGGAAGAAACAAACCCATATAATCTTACTTAAAGAAGTTAAGAGAATCGCCCCAATCTGCCCCTTATCCCTCTTTTCCCGTCTTGGAGTAACACAAAAGATGAAAATTGCATAGGGGCTCACCAAAGTACCTGCATATTCCCTGCCCCACTTTCTCCTTGGTGTTAACTGACGTGTCAAGCGTTGATTCGTACGTCACTTGACTCTCCACCTAAATATCATTTTTTTTGTTCTTTTTCGATACTATGAATAAAACCCAACATTTGACCAAAGGGTGGTTCTTTTAGCAAAATTATTATTAGTAATTTATAAATATTATAATTTATAATAAAAATTATGAGTATTTAATAAAAATTTTAGTTTATAATTAAAATAAAAAAATAATTATAATTAAATTATAACAAAAGTTATAAATATTTAAAAAAATTTATAATTTATAACTAAAATTCCTAACTATAAACTAAAAATTACAATGAATAGTTTCCCCAAACACCATCTACGTCTCCTTTAATTACCACGAGCCCATTAGGGATGCATTTGTACTTCATAGTTTATAATCCAAAAGATGAGTACAATGACTCTCTAACTACCATTTATGATATGTACAAACTCGTCTCACTTAAATGCTATGTTTGGCTAAATTGATTTTTGTGAAGAGAAATATGGATGGTGAAAAATATAATTTTCTTTTTTTTGATAAAAAATAGTATTTTAACAATTTAACTAATTACATGCACGAATCATAAGTAATGAGAAGTAAATACGACGTGCAGATTTTTTATGTAAAAAAACCCAACACAGGTAAAAAATTACGAGACTACCAAGTTCAAGAATCAAGTACTATAACACGAACAGTTACAATACAATTTACAGATTCTTTGATTAAATTTTCAATCTTCTAGTCCTAAGTTTGTATGCAGAATCCTCGTTCAACGTTCTCCTCTTGATTCCAATTGCAACAAATACTCGAAACAGCTTCTCTTGCAAAATCCTCAATCGGAACTTAGAATATCGTCTAAGATTTCACTCAAACGATCTTCGATGTTTTGGGCCACGAAACACACTTTTGAATATGCACAGGAGCTCTAAATAATTGAGTCTCAAAATTATTTTCGTGACTTCTTAATTACCTATAAATAGATCATATTTTTAAAACCAGGCTAGGAGAGTCTTAATCGATTTAAAACTACCTAGTGTCAGCTCGAGCGGTCATTTGGGCGTTCGAGCGGTCAGGTGGTCGAATCCTTCTGTCTCATCTTGCTTCAATCGCTTATACTAATGGCATATATAGTTTGTACCATGAACTCAACTTGGATAGAGGCTTTCTTATCAGATCAAAACAAATATAACTATAAATTAGATCCTAAGAAGATTCTAGTTAAACACAACCTCTTATAAAACCTATCCTAATCCAAATAAGAGTTGTATCCTTACTAAACTATCTTGAATTGCCACAAATAAAACATAGAAATTAATTGCATAAATTACAATTAATTTTTTTACAATCTCTTCTTTGGCAATTCTAGGTGAATACAACACACTCTAATAAACAGTCTTCCAAGCAGAATTCTTCAACCAAGAAAAAATCTTCTTTCATCCCTTTAGAACAACCAAGCAACACCAAAATTACAAATTAAACAGAAGATTCAATAAACAAGCTACATAACCCAAAAGAACAACCATTAAAATTGCATGCATTCAAAAGCTATAACCATTCTAAAACATACACGCATCCCGAACATATTCACATGAAATAGATCAACCTAAGTCAATATCCATAATCCAATATCCAAAAACCAAAAACTAAGATAAAAAAAACCAGAGTTAAAAGTTCTTTACCCACCATCCAAACCCACCATACACAACATAATCAAATGTATCAAATGTAAATGTATCAAATGAATCATCAGAACCATTTGTACCTCCCCAAAAAAATACTTCAAAATTACCTGTACCTGCCAACTGCAAAAAAAAAAACCCTGTCAAATCCCACCAAAAGAATTAAAAACAAAAACATGTACTCTCCATTTGTATCACCTGAAAGAGACTAAGAAGAACCATCACTAGGAGGAAGGCCCCATAGCAACAACTCCAGCTGGTCAAATTGGGCGTCCATGTCCTGCTAAAAACTGTCCATATGTTGCTGAAGCCCGTCAACCTTAGCCTCAAGAGAGGCAAAGCTGGCGTGAAGAGAAGATTGAGATGACTCCTCCTCTGGCGCTGACAGAGTGGAGGGGTTGGGAATGGCATTTGTGTCGTCCTCCTCCTCCTCCGAGTCAGTCACAGCAACCGGTGTAGGAATGTGGCAGCACTTTGAGAATGAGTGCGGCTACAGATGGTTTTGGTGATGGACATAACATGCAAGGTGGTTGGGGGCCGAAAATTAGGGAGGGACGAAATGAAGTTTGAGAGTAATAGACTATATGGAAGGGCAATAGTTTTATTGCCGTGGGAAACTTTAAGGATTGACTAGAGAAAAATGCAAGCCAGGTCTATCCTCCTCCCCTAGCTAATCAAAAAAAGCTTTAGTCCTCTCTTCTTATTTATGTCAAACACATGCCCCATAAGGTGAATGTTGGCACTAACAATGATGTTCAAAAGACGAAATGTGGAAGTCATTTCTTTTTAAAAAATGAACCCACCTACCCATTCCCGTGATTTGCCACACAAGGCTGTGGCAATCTCAGTGTAGGACCAACTAGGGTTGGCTGGGAGAAAAAGATAGTCGAAAACTGGAGGTCTGGTATAACCCATGTGAGCAATAAGGGAGTTAAAGTCCATAAAGAAATGATTACCTCAAATATAGGTTTTAAACTTGAACCACCGGATCTTTAAGTCGTACATATTAGAGTAAAATTCTCTAACGATGTCAACCATGACTTCACCTTCAACTTCTAGAAAAGGAGTCCATCTTAATTTGTCAAAAATTTGAGGTATTCCAAACTCAACAAAATTAGATAGAATTACCTTCCATTCTAATAGGAGTGGACGGTCGACAAATAAGTGAGTAAACTTCTTTCCACCCTCGAGAGATCGAAATTGGACTTTTTCATACAAGGTTAGAGTACGTCCAACAATCTTCTTCGTGCGAGGAGGTATTATCCTGTTAAGATCAATCCAAGAGACATGAAACATATCCTGAATATATGTACCAACACAATTCAAAATGCAAATTTCAGGTTTGTCATATAAGCATGAGATCGACAGACAATCCCCAACAAAATACAAGATCAATAACCATGAGAAAGAAACACTTGGGCAAATCTAGGGAGGCTCAGTGAATCAATGAATATGGAGAAAACACATATTTGTCCAACCAGGCCTCAATCACACAAAATCGTGCAACCACACTGTTGCCAGCCCAACAAAGTAAGAGAAAAGATGAGAGTAAAGTCTTACTGTTAACATAGGTAAGTGATCAAGCAGGTGGTGTGCAGGGATATCAAATGTGTGAAAGAGGAACATGACATGCACTAACACTTCCTAAAACAATCAAGAGAACATACTCACACATTTGGGAAGCCCGAATTCCTAAGTAAACCCAAAATGCAATCACACAAACCCTAGGGACAGTCTTAGACACGCAAGCGGTATCACACCAAGATGTGACAAAATCCAGCCCTAGGGTCGATGGACTAGATGAACCAGATGTGACATATTCACAAACAAACCTTGTTTAGAGATTTCTAAGTAGCTAAGAACAAGCAAACCAAGATTCAAGATCCAAGCACACAAATAAACCGCTAATTGAAACCTTAGTTTCGTTGTGAGAAGCACAAGAAATATGGCATAACCGGCGAAACCCTAGATCCAGTGGGGAAGATAATCTCACACTCACAACACAAACAAAATCTCAATTTGATAGACCATGCATGTGAGAAACATCAAGAACAAAGGGCAAAGCATGCGTTCATATCCAAAACCTGGGAACCGAAACCTTAGAAGAGAAAAACTAGTGATTCCGTATAGGAGAGGGAGAGATTCGAACTTACCTTTGTGGGGCAGACACGAATTCGAGGCCCAACGTAAGATCTTGAAGGGAAATTGCACTCGAGGGAGAGAAGCGTTGAGAGAGTTGTGCGAAATAATTGGGGGAATGGACTGAAGAAAGCCAAGAGCCCTGTTTTTTAATTTTTGATACGCGTCAATTTGCTTGAGCGCACAGAGGGCCGCTTGAGCAATGATGGGATAGAGGAAGAGGTTGCTCAAGCACAAAGAAAGCCACTTGAGCGAGGAACAAACTGAGACAAAAGGAACATTTTAGCCTCTCGAGCGCATAGAAGGCCACTCGAGCGGTGCGCTGGCCGAGCTAAACCTAGAGAATCAGCACAAAGAATGTCAAGGAACACAATATGAATTGGCTTTTTGATGGAAAAAACAAAACAAATAACAAAAAAAATAGAACCACACAAGTATGAGACTTGAGCCATGTAAGATATAAAAGAAAATAGGGTCAAGAAAACTGTCAAGAGATCTTGCAGAGGTCTTGAATGTGTAATCTACGAGACTTATTCATAGACACAATGTTAAACCAGATGTGTAATCAATAAACAATGTAATCAATAAGCAATAGACACACTTGAGGATAGTTATGAGAATACACCATTTAAAGTCAAACCAAGTAGGGTTTCAATGTATTTTTGTTGAAGAAGTACGAAAGCTCCCCCTCAAACAAAACTGTATCAAAAGAAAATATTTATATTTTATTTGGCGGCTTTTACACTAATACGAACGAAAAGATAAGGTTCGCATAGGTAGCCATTTCTGTTAGTATGAACGTTCAGTTGTATAAATAGTGGCTAACACACTAAAATAAATGAAAAAATAAGATTCATATAGGTAGCTATTCCATAGGCAAAACAAAAACAATAGCACAAACAGCGACTTTCACACAATAATAAACGAGAAAACAAGGTTCATATAGGTAGCCATTTCTGTCAGTATTTGATAACATTAATAGTTCTGAAAAAGAGCAGAGCAATTGATAGATAATCAAATGAAGATGGTTGTAGACATTAGCATTAACATTGGGATTCTACTATAATGGTCAATCAAACAGTATTTCTCAAGTCAGATCAAATTTGTGCCACATGTATATTTAATCACACATCTAGTAAACAATATATTGAAAAATTGTCTCAAAGATTCACAGCAAGCTAACTCTAACACGTCTTCTGACGCAATTCTTTAAACCACATTTTGAGATGTTCCACACATGATTGAACCACATGTCTAAATTAAAAGCACAATTTTAGAGTTCACACCAATTTTTTTTTTTTACTTAGTTCAAAATGTCAATTCCAATAGCCTTCCTAAAAAACTCAAATTTCAGTGCTTCAAGGGTTTTTGTCAACAAGTCAACCAGTTGCTTTTCAGTGTTAATATACTCAAGAGTGGTAATGTTGTCTTTAACTAACTGACGAATAAAATGATGTCTTATATTTATGTACTTAGTCTTAGAGTGCTGAATAGGATTCTTTGAAATGTTTATAGCACAAGTATTATCATAGTATGTAATGACAGACTCTTGGTTAAGACCATAATCAGAAAATATTGTTTCATCCAAAGTAATTGAATACAACAACTACCAGCAGCAATATACTCAGCCTCGACAGTAGATAAGGATATAGCATTCTGTTTCCTAATATGCCAAGACACCAAATTGTTACCGATATAGAAGCAACTCCTGATGTGCTTTTTTTGTCATTTACACATCCAGCCCAATCAGCATCAGAAAAATATGCAATGCTAGAATTAGTATCTTTGAAAAACCAAATGCTAAACTCAACAGTGGAATTCACATATCGAATGAGTCTTTTAGCAGCAGTTAAATGCGATTTCTTAGGATTTGACTGATAGCATGCACAAATACCAGTGCTAAAAGCAATGTCAGGTCTGCTTATTGTAAGATACGACAGACTCCCAATCATAGTTCTAAACATGGTTTGATCAACACTTTGACTTTTTTCATCTTTTGACAGTTTCACATATGTGCTCATAGGGATTCGAATGGGTTTAGTAGATTCCAACTTAAACCTCTTAACTAGGCCTTTTGCATACTTTGACTGTGAGATAAAAATCACATCTTCAGACTGTTTAATGTATAAACCTAGGAAATATTTTAGGGCACCTACCATACTCATTTCAAATTTCTTATGCATATGTTTCGAAAAAAGAAAGGGTAAAAGATTCACAAGTAGAGCCAAATACAATATCGTCGACATATATCTGTGCAACTAGAATGTCTCTCTTGTCTTTTTTGATGAAAAGGGTCTTATCCACACTTCCTCTAGTGAAATCATTATGAACTAAGAAGGTGGTTATTCTTTCATACCATACTCGAGCGGCTTGTTTCAGCCCATACAAAATTTTTTTGAGCTTGTATACGTGATCAGGATAGTATGAATCCTTAAAGCCTTTAAGCTATTCAACATGGGCCACTTCCTTCAACTGACCATTTAAGAAGGCACTTTTCTAGTACAATTTAAAATTTATAAAACAAGCCACAACAAGAAGAATACAAATAGACTCTAATCTAGTCATAAGTGCAAAAGTCTCATCAAAATTTATTTCTTCTACTTATGTGTACCATTGTACCACTAACCTAACCTTATTTCTCACTACAGTGCCCTGTTCATCAAACTTGTTCTTGAAAATTCACTAAGTACCAATGACATTAATATTCTCAGGTCTAGGCACTAACTCCCAAACATCATTCATGACAAATTGTTCGAGCTCTTCATGCATAACATTCACCCAACAATCTTCAGTCAAACCCCCTTTTACATTTTTTGGCTAAATCAAAGACACGTAACACAAATGAATTACCTGATTTACCTAATTTCGCATTTATCGATGTGTCATCATTGGTTTTGTTACCTCTCCAATCATTTGGTTCAATTGATGATTTAGTTTAACTCGTGAGGAGGGTTCCAATGCTACTTGCTCCTCTAGTGCTATCACAATGTTAGAACTTGCATCCATAACTTGTTTAGGCAAGCTAGGCTGAACTGGATTCTCAAGTATTTGGGAGTCAGCCTTATCTACTTCCGGTATCAATGCCTCTTTAAAATTTTCTATATCATCAATGACTACATTAATAGATTTCATAACAGTAGATGTACACAAATTATACACTCTATATGCTCTACTATTAATGGAATAGCCAAAAAATATCACATCATCACTTATGGAGTCAAATTTACCCAACTGTTCACGATCTTTTAAGATGTAACATTTGCTCCCAAAAGTTCTAAAATATTTCATATTAGGTTTTCTACCTTTTCATAACTCATATGCAGTCTGTTTGGTGTCAGGTCATAAATAGACTCGATTATTAACATAGCATGCAGTATTTACGGCCTCGGCCCAAAATTTAAGAGGAATATTTTTACCATGAAACATAACCCTCGCCATCTCTTGTACCACCTTATTTTTTTGTTCTAGTACACCATTATGTTGTGGTATTTTGGGAGCAGAGAACTCATGCTGGATTCTCTATTCGTCACAAGAATTTGAAAATTTTGAATTCTCGAATTCTCTTCCATGATCAGATCTAATCTTTGTGATATGCTGATTCTTCTCTTCCTATTCATTATTCAACTTAAGACATATGGATTTAAAAACAGCAAATGTGTCAGATTTCTCTCTCAAAAAATTTACCCAAGTAAACCTAGAAAAGTCATCCACTACAAGAAAGATATATTTTTTGCCACCTATATTCTCTGTTCTAATAAAACCAATAAGAACCCTGTAAAAAAGCTGAAGAGGGTATTGAGTAGTAAGCTGATTTATTTTCTTGTGAGGAATTTTAATTTGTTTACCTAGTTGACAAGGTCCACACACAACCTTTGTAGAGTTGCTCAGCTTTGGAATGCCGTTAACCAATTCAAAATTTGCAAACCTGGATAAGTTCTTATAGTTTATGTGACCCAAGCAATGATGCCACAGTTCAACTACATCAGATTTGACTGAATGACATGTTAAATCGATTTTAGGCAAACTTTCATTGTAGTTGTCAGAAGTTCGAACACCATGAATAACAATTTTTATCTTTTTATCCAAAATCAAACATTTAGTTTTTCATAGTAGTTGTCAGAAGTTCGAACACCATGAATGACAATTTTTATCTTTTTATCCAAAATCAAACATTCAGTTTTAGTAAAATAGACTTCATGGTGTATATCACATATCTGACTAATGGCTAGTAAGTTTGCTTTCAAACCGTCTATGCGAAGGACATTGTCCAATTTGGGAAGCCTCTGAGAGCAAATGGATCTCTCCCAATAATTTTAGAGGAGTTTCCATCCCCAAATGTGACAAGTCCTCCATCATATGGATCAACACACGAGAATAAGGACTTATCTCCTGATATATGTCGGGAACAACCGCTGTCTAAATATCACATGAAAGAATTTTGAGCTTTTAAAGTAGTGTGAACTACATGACATTTCAAATCGGACTTCCGAACCCAGACAGCACGAATTTTGGAAAAAGGTTTGGTTTAAGTGCTGGGTTTCTGGCCAAAATATGATCTCTGCCAGTTATCCGCTCAAGCGATCAGATGGTCCGCTCGAGCGCGCGACTTCTATTGAGTATTTTCATCTCTCTACCAGTTGTCCACTCGAGCGGACTGTAAGTCCGCTCGAGCAATCATATAGTCCGCTCGAGCGCTTACCTGGCTGAACTTTTTTTATGCAGCAGTTTAATTTGATCATGTAGTTTTTCAAATTTTCTTTCATACTGATATGAGGATTGAAATTTAAATTTTCTGCAAAATGGCAGGATATGACCCACAATACCACAATAATAACAAATATGAACAAACTTTTGAAAACCAGTAAATTGTGGTAAAGGTTTTTTAAAGGATTTTTTTGAAATTTTCGACTTGAATTGATTAGATTATTTCAGAACTTTTTCTTTACTTGTAGGCATACTGACAGCTTTTACAAAATTGATTTTACCCGCAATCTTTAAGCCGAACGAACTTCCAACATATTCTAACCTAGTTCGGTCAGAAACTACTTTTTGGACACTCAAAATTTCTTCCAAACTTAGGGATCCTGTATTCAATTTCTTGAAAGCAGTATTAGTAGTTAACAATTTAGATTCCAACACTTTGTTTCTTGCCTCACTTGTCTCAAACAGGAATTTGAAATTTATTGAGTCTTGTAATTCCAACTCAAGTTCAAAAATTTTAGATTTGTGAAAATCACACGACTCAATAAATTCATTTCTCTGTTTGTCAGAACTGACCAATTTTTTAGTTATTTTGGATTTAAAAATTTTCAATTGAGAAACAAAATCCTGAAACTCAGTTAGTTCTGATTTAAGGCTTTCATTCTCATTTTCCAAGGTCTTAACCTTCATTGATAACTTTTGTCATTTTGTAACTTTTTTTATAAAATTTATCATAAGCCCACTGAATATTTTTCTCATTCCCGTCTTCAAATTCAGAACCTGAATCTGGTTCTTCTTCTCCAAAGTCACTATGAGAGGAACGTGATTCATGATTAGAAAATTCGAACTTACCTTATCTAGTAGAAGCAGTAAAGGTTACAAACTTACACTCTTCATTCTTTGATTCGGACTCAGTTTCATCGTCAGATGACTTAACTTTATCATCCCATGTCATAGTAAACATCTTTTTTCTGTTTATTTGGACAATTCTGTGTAATATGTCCATACCCTTGACACTCGAAGCACTGTATACTCTGGTTATAAACTTTTGCTTTTTTCTTTTCAAACTTAACCACATTTTTACTTTTATCACCAAACTTTTCAGATTTTGATTTGAGATTAGGTTTTTTATTTAAAATAAATTTTTTTAACTTTTTCACAATGAATGCCATAACCTCATGGTCAAATTCTGCATCATCATCTGAAGACTCTAAATCAACCTTAAAATATTTTAAAGTAATGCCTTCTGATTTTTTAAGTTGACGTAGAGTTGATTCAAAGATCTGAAGGTTTCTAACCAATTGTTCAACTTACAAAGAATCAATGTCCTTACTTTCTTCAATGGTAGCAACCTTTGATTGGAGTCATTCAGGTAGTGATTATAAGATTTTTTGAACAATACGAGATTCAACGATTTTTTCACCAAGTATAAAGGTGAAATTCACAATGTCACTCAACTTGGCATCAAATTCATCAAAAGTTTCATTATCTTCCATTTGAATGGTTTCAAAACTAGTAGTGAGCTTTTAAAGTTTAGAGATTTTAACAGTTGAAGTGCCCTCCTCGTGAGTGACTTCAAAGATATCCCACACTTCTTTAGCGATTGCACACGTACAAATATGTCTGAACTCTTTTGGTGTGACACCGCTAAAAATTGCATTGATAGCCTTGCTATTCTAACCTACTTCATCTAAATATTTTTTCTCTCATTGTTCAGTAAATTTTAAAATAGTATCTTCACCAGATTTAATAGTAAGAGAGGTATAGTCAATTACAACAGTCATCTAAACCTTTTTATCAATAGATTTAGGAAATTCCATCATACGTCCTTTCCAATAAAGATAGTTTCCTCCATCTAACAACAGGGGTCATACGGTTGAGTTTCCTTCTCTAAGGAATTCCATGTTTTGTGAATGATTAGAATAAAAAAAATTGTTTAAAAAAATAAAAATCTACTCTGATACCAATTGAAAAATATGATTTTCATATTGTTTGATAGAAAATAATATTTTAACGATTTAACTAATCACTTCCACGAATCATAAGCAACGAGAAGTAAACACGACACGCAGATTTTTTACATGAAAATATTCAATATGGGTAAAAGACCACAGTACTTCCAAGTCCAGGAATCAAGCACAATAACACGAACAGTTACAATACAACTTACAGACTCTTTGATCGAATTCTTAATGTTCTAGTCCTAAACTTGAATGCCGAATCTTCGTTCACTATTCTCTTTTTGATAGCTGCAACCAATCCGCGAAACATCTTTTTTGACAGAATCTTCGTTGGAACTTAAAACGCCGTCTAAGATTTCACTCGAACGATATTCGATGTTTTGGGCTAAGAAACACACTTCTGAATATGCACGGGAGCTCTGAATAATTGAGTCTCAAAAGTATTTTCATGACTTCTTAATGACCTATAAATAGATCATCTTTTTAAAACCAGGCTGGGAGAGTTTTAATCAATTTAAAATTGCCTGGTGTCCGCTCGAATGATCCTTTAAGCGCTCAAGCAGTTAGGTGGCCGAATCTTTCTATCTCATCCTTCTTCAGTTGCTTGTACCACTGCCATATACAATTTGTACCACGAAGTCAACTTGGATAGAAACTCTCTTATTAAATCAAAACAAAGATAATTATAAACTAGATTTTAAGAAGATTCTAACTTAACACAACCTCTTACAAAACCTATTGTAATCCAAATAAGAGTTGTATCCTTACTAAACTACCTTGAATTGCCACATATAAAATATAGAAATTAATTGCATAAATTACAATTAATTTATTTACTTATTTACTTTTCTCATTTTATTTCTCCCTGCCTTGCCCCAATTAAATAAAATAATTATTTTTGAAATATAAATACACGTATAAAAGTTAGTTTTTAAAAAATATATTATATTATCTCTTATTTTCTTTCTCTATACCTTACGTTTTGTATTTTTAGTTATATTAATTTATCAACTATTACTTTCATTTATTATTTTATTTATAACTATTATTACTATCACTCTCTTAAATTTTAAAAACTATTCTCAAAATATTTTTGCTTTTGCCCAATTTCCTATTACTGTTATTATTTTAATAAAAAAAACTTCCCTAAAATTCTACTTTGCCTTGATCCAAACACAATTCACTTCTATTGCACATCAAGAAACCACTCTTGCTAGCTTTTGATCACACACAACTGCACAAGTTTCCCTCATTTCCAACTCTATATATATAGATCCCCCTTTCCCTTACATTCTCCCTCTCTCTCTCTCTCTCTCTCTCTCTC
>JAULJZ010067262.1:0-13243 GCA_032270985.1 Heliamphora pulchella | reverse complement strand
AATTTAAAAAAAGATGAGATTTAATATATATATATATATATATATATATATATATAGAGAGAGAGAGAGAGAGAGAGAGAGAGAGAGAAATAAATCAAGAAATTGTCTTTTAAATGAAAAAAATGATAGTATAAGCGTCACATAAGACAAATTTCTCATCAAAGTCATTTTTCCAAATAACATAGATAATAACATTTATAAGAATTCCTGATTTTGAAGTTTTAATGATTTGGTATTAAAAAATCTCGTTTGTAGATTGATTTGCATTAATTGATTTAATTAAAAAAGTTAAACACCACAAATAAGGCTAACCAATTAATCACACAAATAATAAAGTAAAGCAATCACAACCACACACGAGGTGGCGATTTTTACGTGAAAAATCTCAAACCAGGTAAAAACTATGAGACCACACCGGGTCTAGGAAATCAAACACTATATCAAATATTGGTTATAAGAAAATCTTACAACTCCGACATTGAACCCACAAAATGGCAGTAAGCCTATTTTTGCCGAATTCACGTACACCAACTTCTGTGTTTATTCGCCGCTAGAACCCGCTATCAGACTTCAATACTGACGAAATCTTCTATCAGACTTCGAACGCTTGAGACTTCTCTTAAGTGACTCCACGAACACGAACAGATAGTTGAAGATTTGATTTTTTGATGATTGACTTGACTGCGTGGAAGCTAAATGTTCATCAAGATGTAAACTGACTTGCCAGTATGTTAAATAATGTGAGAGGCTTTCGGGTGGCTACAGATTCTTAATATAATAATGAGGCACAAAATATGAAACCCTAGCTGTCCTTTTATAGCCGTTTGCCAAAATCCGAGTCCGTTGACAGCAATTAAAAATTGTCGTCGCCGCTGACCACTCGAGCGGTCTTTTCACTGCTTGAGCAGTAAACTCTGTGTTGCAGCATTTTGTTACAGAGCCTAAAAAATCGAGAGTCATTTTTGATCGCTCGATGGACCGCTCGAGGGTTCTGTTACCGCGGATGACTTTTTTATGTTTTTTGCTACTTTTTTGCTACCCTACAATATTAATCTATAGCTCCAAAAGATCAAGTGTTAAATTATCAATGAATTGAATAGTAATAATTTGAATAACCAAGAGAAATAAAACAGAACCAAGAGAAATAAAACAAATCTTCTTGAGTAGAGAACAAGATTAAAGAACAAGTACTAGACCCATGCATAGTTTTATTCACTCAAAATCACAAAATATAATCAAATAGATTAAAAATACACAGAATTCAAGATTGTCACACCCCAAACTTCGAGTCACGCGAAAAGCTCACGAACAACCACCAAAACCACCCAAGCACAAATGGATGAAAAATCAAAAGGCCAAAACAAGGCTAAAATATTTGTAAAAATGCACTACCCCACAAGCCAAGTCTTTAAAACAAAATACATATTTTGGGATAAGAAAATCTTTTCTTTTTAAAAGAAGTATAGACCGTTTCAAAATCTCTCTCGAAGCACAAGAGTTGAATGATGCATTAACCATTTGAAAACCCTTTTTTGTAAACCGTTGCACCAACTAACGAAAACTGTAATAAGAAACTATGAAAAACAACAACTAACCCATAATTTCTCTCGAAAGCATAAAACATGCATACATCGGCCCACAGCCACAAGAATTACATATGCTTTAAACATGTTACATCCAAGATGAACCATATACAAAAGGTTTAAACTACCTAATAAAGACAAAACAACAATCTTGTCATCTGCCACCTCAGGGCGCCTCAAGGTCAAACTATAGGACCACGTTTACGTGAAAAAGGTTTTACAAATTCCACAACGTGAGCCGAAACCCAATAGATACAGACTATAAAGCCGTAAAGCAAGAGCTAAAAACGGTTTTACTTCATAAAATCCAAAGTTTTCTATCATACTTACACGAGTCTCAAAACGGTTTTCCATCCTCAAAACAAAGCATTTCAACAATGCAAATAACGTTTCACAGTTAAAGAAAAATAGAAACCAAAATATTATTTTTTCTTTTAGATCACACAACCAAGAAAATGATTCCTATGTACCGACTTCGTCACTCGAGGGACAAAGGCAACAACCATAGACTTCTTCCCATTGCCCATCCTTGAATCATTTAAGACCTGTTAAGTAATGACAAGTTCTATACGGAGTCAAAATAACGCAACCACACACGGGGACAACCAGCTCTTTACGGGCTAAAATCGAGGAAAGAAGCACCCACCATGCTCTTTATAGGCTAAAACCGAGGGAAGAAGCACCCAATCCAAACACTGTCATGGCACATCTAACAAATCATCAAAACTAATACGTAGCGCAACTACGAGAACATTTAAACAATTTTACATCATGCATGTATAAAAAGATCCAATGGCCGTCCGCCATGTCATCCATCAATCATGGAGATCAAATAACATTTTCAAAATGTTTCCCCCGTTTCTATCAAAACGTTTTGAAAAAACGAGAATTGACCCTGAGGGTTAGCTCCAAATCTCCAAAAGGTAGGTTTTCACGACTTTACATAAATCTACCGTTTTCAAAATTATTTTTTTAAAAATCACAGACATCCACACATCCGTAACATACAATAAACCAAGAAAAAGTGCAAAACATGCCTTTTATCCGAACAAACAAGGTTTAAACATGAAATACAACATTCAAATCATTTTCAATGGGTAGAAAAGCGTATAACTGCATGTAGCACCCTTTAATGACAACATAGTCTAGGATCCTACCTCATTGAGCCAAAAGCTCAACGCCTCAAAAATTGAACCTCGACGAAACGAGATTTCGTCAAGATAGATGTGAAGCCCTTGGCACTGATACCAAGGATCCACTGTCAGATCGCTAAAAATTGAGCCCCGGTCCCATCAAAATCTAGAGAGAAGGCAGAGAAAATAAAACTTACTCAAGAAGCTATCTTTTTCAAAATATCTTTCAAAAGTTTGATATTTATAGGCTCAGCCTCGTATAGGAATCCAGTCAACTGGATCCACATCAATCGACTGAAAAGCTACTAAAAAACTAAGAATCCTCCACTGCCACAGGTCAGTCAACTGAACCCTCCAAATCAGTCAACTGAACCACCATATTGCACAGTTAGTCGACTGGATTGACACCCTCAGTTGACTAAATTGCTATTGGTTCTCAAACTGTTTCCAGTGTCCAAGCATAGGTCTAAAAACAATCAACCAAATAACCCTCTTTCAAAAACCATGGACACACACGAGTCCAACAACCTTGAAAGTGATTGTAAGAACACTTTTCGTTCAATTAAACGCAACCAAACACGTTTTAAGAACATAAACCAAGATCATGAGTTAATTTCATCAACACTTAAAATCGTTTCGAAAATAAAATAGGTCGAGGTCTCACAACTCTCCCCCTCTCAAAGGAATTTCGTCCCCGAAATTCAACGCTGAAACTCAAGCCAAACACTAGCCCATCAATCATCAACAATCTCTAATGCAATCCCAGCAACACTGTACAACAGCAAAAATGCCCAAGCAACTAAAATCCCAAACCTGTCGTCACATGATATAAACATGACTTGAAGATTCGATCTCCAAACAGACTGCCCGCATTGGCAAGTCCCACTGACACCACTGTCATCCATGAGACACTCATAAAACATCGGATCACGATCCAACTCACACTGCCAAACCTTGAAACATAACTCTCGTAGAACACAAACCATCCCAGCGATAAACACAAAACAAAAGACCAATCCACCATGGAACCTGGCCCCAAACACTCTTTACGCCAGAACATAGAGACTACCACCTCGTTCTTACTGCCAAAAACTGGCTCACTCGCACCTGACTATCTTCGTGAGTCCAAACACACGACGTCGAACCCTACCATCAATCACACCAAGCCACATACTGCACGCATAAAATCTACTCGAGTTCTAACGATCACCAAACGACCACCGATTTTGATACCACATCATTACCTTACTGATGCTGACAATGCCAAAGAATGCATCTTCTCTAAACCTTCATCCTCTATTCGATCTTCCATCACGAATCATAATTCTCACCTTGGAAAAACACTAGGTGACACACCATTGTCCCAGACAAGGTTCCACACAACCGAAAACCACTCCAGCATCACAGCTACAAGATCCCCCGACCCCAACGAGTCACTCGACCAGACATGTCATGCAGACAGAACATCTCATAGGTATCCAACAACCTACACAAACCCACTCATGTCTCCTGTGCAACCGCACATCACTATACATCTCAATGTCTCGCTATCTAATTCTGATACCAAGTCTACAGGTCAACCTCAAGCCAGACATGATCACCACTATCTAACAAAGCAAACATGATGACTGTTATTTGACATCAACTCCAGACTCATAACTCATACCTCAAACCCTTGAGTCCACAATAATAGAATATTTAAACCCAAGACTTGTCTGTCAAGTAACCAACCAAGACTTGCGTCTTACTTTAGCAATTTCCTCATATACAAAACTTATCATGACCCTTTCGTTCCAAATCAAACAATCATGTCGGTCCAAACAGGCCACACTAACCAAGATTTCCCAATCATCGAATCCTTTTTGACTCTTACCTTATCACATTCTCGGGATCACTATCCAAACAAACGGTTATGCCCAAAACACAACACTTACTACAGTCGACGAACACTCCTCGACTCTAAAAACTCTGAACATTTCAAAGCCCCAAACATAACATAAAGCCAAACTCTCAAAAATCTATCAAAAATCCACCAGATGAATATCATAGCCGTACTGTTCTGCCAAAACTCCCATTCTACCAAAAGCTAGAGCTAGAGGTACAACCATACTCACACGATCCAGAACAAGCCGTACATAACGATTAACGATCTTCAGTTGATCATTGCAAAAAGAACTCTGTGTCTCAATGCTAACTCCCTTGTCAACAAGAACAGCATAAGCATTCCTGGTTTACTAACACGACCTCATAGGGAACACAACCCAAATGGTTCAACCATCATACGTAACAAGCCGTACTTTGACTAGATTACCACGACCTATCATGTTACCACACTCATACGTACTCTTTTATGGTCTTCCACTACGGAATAATACTAACCCTGTCATGCAATTCTTTACGATCCCCAACCGCGGGAGCAATCGGATCCCAAGTCACACACACAGACGCTCAACATCTAAGAAAGAACGTAGCCATGCATAGTAGTTAAACGCATATATCCATCAACCATCCATTGAAATCACGAAGAATCAGTCTTACAACCATCCGATCATAGCGATACAAGTTTTCAAGGCACACTCAAAGGACCTCAACACGATTACAGATACAAGGTCCAAAAATATGTTCACAGTCTCAGAACATAACTAAATCTGAATCAATCAAGATCTCAGCATCTACATCAAACCAAGATGAAATAACTCGCACCAGATAACCGTCTACAAGAAAACTCTCTCTTCGTCTAGAGAAAAGAAAAGGGTTAAGAAGAAACTATGACCCAACCTCAGCGAACTCCCAGTCTCATTAACACTTGGTCTCCAAAGAACCCTGTAAATCTTACCTTGAATCCACCACGACCATAGTCAAACAGCTGCTGTCAACTCTGGTCACGATACTTAGATCGTCCGCTACACCAAGCTCTCAACTCCTCGACAACATTCACACACATACGAACACCATCAATCCTCATACCTTGTATAACACATCCCATAGGACTACAAGCTCATCACTAATCGCACACGGAGACACACGTCAATATTCCCCTTGCGCCAAAACCTCACTTCACAAGGTTACGCTTCACTAACTCTCTCTGGTCAAACCACAGCCATGTTACGGCCTCGAGCTCGTTGTCCAAGCAATACACATAAAAATATGCAGGGCATCAAACAAAGGAAATTCAATATTGAGAACTTTCCTCCAGAGTTACTAGTAACTCTCACAACCATGCAGACACCTTCGCACTTTCACTCTCCGAGCACACATCGATCACATGCATCATAACCCATGATTTCTCACCTATCGTCTCAGGCTAGCTAAATCATATGGTACATTGCTGAACCTTATTACTCCATATTTCGTTCCCAAGGGCAAAAAACATATCCACCTCTGAACCTAAGGTCGAACATAAATAACCTCCAGACATATCACTCTCACGATACATCGTCTTAGCACTAAGTCAATCACACTATCAAACCTTTCTACGGTCCTTTCAAATCTCATGCATTCAGCACAATTCCCAAACACGATTTTCTGATCACTAGGATAACGACCAGACCACGATCCTGCATTCTCGTAGGAATTCTACAAAATTGATACTCGTCGCATGTTAGAATCATAACCCGAACCCTTACACATTCTAACACCGTCGCGACCCATGTTCCTCCCAGCATATCTGCAACTCATACTTATCCCTATATTCTCGAGCTTACTCACTTGTAACTCAGTTATCAAACCTTAAGAAGGTATATAGCGTCCAAGATCATCAGAACTACTCAGACTACCAACAACATTCTCTAATGCTACTCTGACTACCATCAACATCTTGCTAGCAGGGATATCCCCAGAACCACTTACGTTTTTCCATCTCAACAAACGCCCAGCTAAGGATCACTATGTTTTCATCCACTATGTTCCCATCTATACCCCATCTTGAGTACACGAATCATGATATAGCATGGCTCACGACGTACCTAATCCATCATACAGCCAAAACAATGTACACCAAAACTTAACCGAAATGGATTATCACAATCCATAAAACCAATCATAACAACTGATTTTCCAGGATCTCTGACACCCCATCGCCCCTACTCACGATGCTATCCATAACACTATTACAACTTCCAATAACATTCTCCCAAAAGGTGCCATCTACCACAGTCGAGCCACTAACCATGCTTCAACTACACCCTAGCAAACTCTGCTCATACCAACGCTCAACAATTCACCAATCATGGTGAACCTCACATAGCCAACACTAACTCATCAACGAGTTCGATTACGCACCAAGTGATCGACACTTAGCCCAAAACTTTTCCTTTCAGCAACTAACTGCAACCGAGTCGCACATCCAAGACCCAAACCACAGTCTCATCGTCTCCCAGGGTATACAGTTCATATATAAAGAAAATATAGAACACGACAACCTATCATTTCATTTCTAACACGTATCACATAATCATGCTAACACAGCCAAAATAATTATGCAAATTCATCACACATACCGAGCAGAATCGACAAGAATGACACGTCACTTTAGATAACCTACTTAAATTCTCTACTAGAAAGCACGTCTGCTAAACGCGTTTCTAACGTGGCTTTTAAATTTGTTAATCCAAACGCCTGAAGGCAAGACTAATCAATCCTAAGGTCCAACCTCCATACTCACATTTACACAACATCTACATGCTCAACAGGCTAACATACCCATTTTATGAAAATAACTAACACTTAAACACATGCAAACAAGCACACACACATCTTTCCTCACAAGGTAATGCACCCATTTTCCACGATCCTTAGGTATTCAAACCTAGAGCTCTGATACCAAGTTGTTATGCTCCAAACTCCGGGTCGTGCAAAAAGCCCATGAACAACCATCAAAACCGCCCAAGTACAAACGGATGAAAAACTAAATGGCCAAAACGAGGTTAAGACCTTTGTAAAAATGCACTACCAAGGGATTTTTTTGATTTAAAAGAGTAGCCCTAGTGACTACGATTACGGCCCCATAAGCCAAGCCTTTAAAACAAAATACATATTTTGGGATAAGAAAATCTATTCTTTTTAAAAGAAGCATAGGCCGTTCTAAATTCTCCCTTGAAGCACAAGAGTTGAATAAAGCATAAACCATTTAAAAATCCTTTTTTGTAAACCGTTGCACCAACCAACGAAAATCGTAATAAAAAACTACGAAAAACAACAACCAACCCATGGTTTCTCTCGAAAGCTTAAAACATGCATACATCGGCCATGGCCACAAGAATTACATATGCTTTAAACATGTTATATCCAAGATAAACAGTATACAAAAAGGTATAAACTACCTAACAAATACAAAACAACAGTCTTGTCATCTGCCATCTCCGGGTACCTCAAGGTCAACCTACAGGATCACATTTACCTGAAATAGGTTTTACAAATCGCACAACGTGAGCCGAAGCCTAATAGAAATAAACTGTAAAGTCATAAAGCAGGATAGGCAATCACATAGCATAAAGTTGGCTCAACCATATGAGTCAAAAATGGTTTTACTTCATAAAATCTCAAGTTTTCCATCAGACTTACACGAGTCTCAAAATGATTTTTTATCCTCAAAATCAAGCTTTTTAACCATGCAAATAATGTTTCATAGTTAAAGAAAAATAGTAACCAAAATGTTATTTTTTCACTCAGATCACACAGCCAAGAAAATGATTCCTATGTACCGACTTCATTACACGAGGGACAAAGGCAACAACTATAAACTCATGCACATTACCTATCCGTGAATCATTTAAGATCTACTAGGTAATGAAAAGTTCTATACAGAGTCACAACAATGCAGCCACACACAGGGGCAACTAGCTCTTTACGGGCAAAAATCGAGGAAAAAGCACCCACCATGCTCTTTATGGGCTAAAATCGAGAGAAGAAGCAGCCAATCTAGACACAGTCACGGCACATTTAATAAATTATCAAAACCAATACGCAGCTCAACTACGAGAACATTTAAACAATTATACATCAAACATGTATAAAAAGTTCCAATGGCCATCCACCATGTCATCCATCAGTCATGGAGATCAAATAACATTTTCACAATGTTTTCACCATTTCTATCAAAATGTTTCAAAAAAATGAAACTCAACTCCGAGGTTAGTTTTAAACCTCCAAAAACTAGATTTTCACGACTTTACATAAATCTACCATTTTTAAAATTACTTTTTTGAAAACCACGGATATCCACACATTTATAACATGTAATAAACCAAGAAAAAGAACAAAATATGCTTTTTATCCAAAGAAACAAGGTTTAAACATGAAATACAACATTCAAACCATTTTTAACTGGTACAAAAGCGTATAACTGTACGTAGTACCCTTTAACGACAACATATTCTAGGATCCTACCTCGTTGAGCCAAAAGCTTGACGCCTCAAAAAATGAACCTCGACGAAACAAGATTTTATCCAAATAGATGCGAAGCCCCCAGTACCAATACCAAAAATCCACTGTTAGATCGCTGAAAATCGAGTCCCGATCCCATCAAAATCTAGAGAGAAGGCAAAAAAAATAAAACTTACTCAAGATGCTAGCTTTTTCAAAATATCTTCTAAGAGCTTGATATTTATAGGCTCAACCCCATACAGGAATCCAATCGACGGGATCCATCACATCAGTTGACTGAAAAGCTACTGGAAAACTAAGAATCCTCTACTGCCATAGGTTAGTCGACTGAACCCTCCAAGTCAGTTAACTGAACCACCATACTGCATAATCAGTGGACTGGATTGACACCCTCAGTTTACTAAATTGCTACTGGTTCTCAAATCGTTTAGAGTGTCCAAGCATAGGTTCAAAAACAATTAACCAAACAGCCCTCTTTCGAAAACATGGACACACACGAGTCCAACAACCTTGAAAGAGATCATAAAAACACCTTTCGTCCAATTAAATGCAACCAAACACGTTTTAAGAACATAAACCAAGATCATGCATTAATTCCATCAACACTTAAAATCGTTTCGAAAATGAAACAGGTCGGGGTCTTACAAAGATACCCTATATTCATATATGAATGAACACAATCAGAGAAGATTCTATATGAAGCAGTGTGTGTGCGATTTGAAACATTTTCAGACTCTAAGATCAAATCTATATGGAATTTATATAGCTGCGTCATATTTATTTATCAGAAATCAAGTATGTCACAAAATCAAATCTATTTTGACCCAATTCACATTATAGGCTAATTTTCTCTCAATTAAATACTGTAATTTTTTGTTTCTCTTCTTTTCTTTTTTTTTCCTCTTTTTTTTCTCTTTTCTTTTCATGCTTTCACAGGCGGCTTTCACACTAGTATGAACAAAAAAGAAAAATTCGCATAGGTAGCTATTTTCTCAAGCCAAACGTACAAAAACTAAAAAACGAGAGAGCTTAAACATTCAGTTCAAGTGGATCGCCATTATGTGGTCATTTTGTGAAAACTCTAGAAGACTGAAAAACAAGAAAGACCCATAGATAAATTTGAACCCAAATTTAGAAAATCTCTACATCTATCAATGTTTAGGTGGTGTATAGAATAGACTCATCTTTAAAAGTATTCTATTCACTATGAACTAGATTACCAAAAAATCAGTGCGGTAGTTAATCTCAAAGTCTAAATTATGAAATTTCAGCAAAATAAAATAATGCACAAATAAGGTACTCAATCCTTAATAAAGTCCCCTACAAATTTTTATTTTTTATTTTTTTTACAAAACAAAATAAAAACATTGAAACAATAAACCAAAAAAAAAATGACTAGACTCAAAAATTAAGAACTACGACTCGCAAAAAACTATCAAGATCACTTTTTCTTACCCAAATTTTCTTAATTTTCAAAGACACATGTTTAGGGGTAGAAATCAAAGTTCTCCTAGGTTGTTGTGACATGTCAAATTTGAACTAATTTTGTTCGATCAACTTAGTACAGTGAGATTTAATGTACCCCTTTCTACCACAATGATGACAATGCGGCACAAAAAGTTTATTCCTATTTAAATTTATGCAGTATGGACGTATATGACCAACAATACCACAATGATGACAAGTAGAAACAAATTTAACTTTTCTTATCTCACCATATAAAATGGTGGATTTACTCGTCTAATGTCCCTACTTTCCATTCATTTTTACTGAAGTATCAGCAACTGTTCTTTTTGAGCCCACTCCTTTGGTTGTTTCAGCATTCACAAACTTTAGTGCACTTTTAGCTTGAGTTTGCTGGTCGGCTTTTTCTTTTTCTTGGTACTGTTTTCTTGACGAAGCACCAGTAAATCCAAGTCCACACATGTCAGTCACTGCCTTCTGTGACCCAAGCATGTTATCCAAAGCCCTGGTGTCTGCATTAAATTTCTTGAAAATAGATTGAGCATTTAACATATCATTTTCAAATTTAAACAATTTTAACTCAAGATTAATTTTTAACTTAACACAAGTATACAACTCTTTTTCAAAAAATTTAATCTTGGTTTTTCTAGTTTAACTCAATTCAGACAAATCATTTCTTTCTTTTTTCCATTTAGTAAGTGTGGCGTTGGGATTTAGGGGTCAGAAATAAGAAAATTCAAAAAATATTTTGAAAAATATTTTAACACCTTGAAAATTAAATTTTGAAAACCCTTTTATCGAAAATAGAGTCGCCACTTAGTATTTGAGAAAAAAACTAAAAAAAAAAATAGTCACTGATCTTTAAAACGTTAACCAGAGAAACAGAGTTCGGGAGTTAAGATACAAATTGAGAAAGGTGTTAGGCACCCCGTTCGCCCAACCGTAAGGTTGGCCTCCACTAATCATCATTGGTTCTTTAATAGAATTTCTCAAATACATGCAACTAAAGAAAATAGAGGCAAAAAGAGAACATCCAAAATCAAGTATGAAAAATACATAAAATATGCACATAACACTCCAAAACAAATAAGTGTCAAAAGAAAAATTCTAAATTCTATGACATGCAATTTCTATCTAAAGGATACATGGAACACTCCTACATGTAATATTCACAAAAACAAGCTAACTATCATGATTTAAATAAAAGAGTAAAAGCATGGTAGAAATTGTTAAAATTACCTAAACATGGATTTACTACAAAAATAAGCTAAACTATTTTAAATACAACATGTTTTAAGGAAAGTAACCAAAATATGCACGTTATCAAAATAAACTAGATTGGTATTAACATGAAAAATAAATGCTAAGCATAAAATAAAAGATGTACAAAAGAGAAAATTCTATATTAAAAGAAAGTTTATTTAATAAATAAATTTAAAAGAAGGATTTATAAAAGAGAATTTAAAGATTTGAAAGAAAAGAAAAAGGTCACAAAAGAAAAATTATGCTAAAATGAAAAGGTTAGAAAATATTTATTTAAACTATTAAAAGAAAACTTAACTATTCATATTTTATATTTAAAACAAAAAGAAAAGAAAGTAAAAGAAAAGGAAATTACATTTCAAAAATAATGATGTGATTTAAAGACTTTTTATAATTTTTGAGTTTAATAAAGAAAAAGAAAGATAAGATGAGATGAAATGTCATGAAAAGAAAATAAAATTTTAAAAGAAAGAAAATGAAACTTTAAAAGATAAAATAGGTACTAATATTGAAAGAAAAAAATACTAATAAAGCAAAGTTAAATTAACACTAAAAGAGAAAGAAGAGAAAAATAATATTAAAAAAAAAAATTTAAAACTAATAATGAAAAGAAAATAAAATGTTAGAAAAAACAATTACACTAATATTAAAAGAAAAGAAAAGAAAAATAAAGTGCATTAAGAGAAAATTAAATCTATTAATAAGAGAGAAAATAAATAGAGTACAAAGAAAAAAAATAGAAAAGAAATTTTACACTATTGAAAAAAAAAGAAAAAAGAAATAAATAATAACTAGGAAAAGAATATTAAGTTAAGAAGAAAATGAAGCCAAGTATTAAATTAATGTTACAAGAAAAGAAAAAAAAAATAAAGTGCTAGTAGAAGAAATTAGACTAACTAAGAAAAAAAAAAGAAAAATGAATGGTAGAATATTAGATTAACATAAAAAGAAAAGAAAAGAAAATTTAAAGTAAATACTAATAAAGAAAATTAAACTAATACTAGCAAAACAAAAGAAATTAAAAAAAAAACTATTTATCTTAAATGTGAAATGTACCATTAATTACTATATTTACATAAATGTAAGTGCATTATTATAACAATTAACAATATTAATTAGTTGTAATTATCAAATCATGTTAGTACTATTTAATGAATTAATTAAAGATAATATACTTAGTGTGAAAGTGTAAACTAAACAATTAATTAAGAACACTAAACTAAATAATGCAAGTTAGATAAGAAACAAGGTTAACTACACGAATGAATGAAATACACAAATTGAAAATGAATTTAACCCGATCACTCCAAAAGAGAGAAGGTGGAGTTAGAAGGATCGGGGATTCAAACGAAATATCTGGATTGCTGGGGAATCCTCAAATTGGGAATGTGTTCCAATGGGCCAATCCTCCGGTGG
>JAULJZ010067251.1:0-13243 GCA_032270985.1 Heliamphora pulchella | reverse complement strand
CATCAGGATGAAAGTTAACCGCCCTACGCATCTCCAAAAGATCCAAGGTCATAACAGAGGGCCATCTCCAGAGGTTGCCATTTACAATTTGTTTAACTTTAGCATCCAGACCCATCCCGGAGTCATACACAATACTTGGGCCCTTAGCCTCAACCAAGGATCCCCAAGGATGCCAAGGGTCTAACCAAAAGAAAGTATCATCACCATTCCCAATCTCATAAAGAAGTAACGTTTGACCAACGGTCGAAGTTTGAGGATCTTCCTCCAGCACCAGGAGGCTAGATGCGGGATCTTATCTGACCAAAAGGATTTACCATGAAGAATGTTAGATTTAATCCACATACACCACAAGGACACATCATCCCCCATTAACAGAAACAAAATATGCTTGGCCACCGCAGCTTTATTCCACAAAACCAAAGATTTAATTCCAAGGCCACCCTCTTTACGAGAGACACAAACCTGTTCCCATGCAACTTTAGCACTAGTGGTCTTCATTTCAGGACCACTCCACAGAAAGGCCCGAAGTAAACTCTCAACCTCACGGAACACTTTCTTTGGGAGGATAAACAAAGAGAACTAATACACCTGCGCGGAGAAAATAATAGAGTTAATCAATTGGACTCTACCAGCGTAGGAGAGAAACTTACTAGTCCACACCTGGATCCTACCTACAATCCTATCAATGAGGGGTTTGCAATCCCGATAGGAGAGCTTGGTTATAATAAGTGGAACCCCTAAATATCTGACAAGAAGCGATCCCTCACGAAACCCAAGAGTGTCCAAAATCTATTTTTTCAAAACACTGTCTACCCCAGAGAAATATATGTCACTTTTTTGGGGATTAGGGGAAAGACCAGACAGTCTAGGGAAATCATCCAGGGCCTATCGAATAACTCTTACAGAGTTGACCTCTGCCTTAGAGAAGACCATAAGGTCATCAGCAAAGCAGAGATGAACAATCTTGTCCTTACCACACCTCCAATGAAAGTGGAACGGAGTCTCCTGTGTGCGCTTCTCAAACAACCCAGCCAACACCTCCATAGCCATGACAAAGAGGTAGCGGGATAAAGGAGCCCCTTGCCGAAGACCCTTCTTACCCTGAAAGAAACCATTATGCTCACCATTCATGCTAACGGAAAAGCTAGTTGAGGTAATACACTGCTTAATCCAAGTAACCATTCTTTCTGGGAAACCCATGCACCTAAGAACCTCAATCATAAAGTCCCAGGGCACATTATCATAGGCTTTCTTGATTTCAACTTTAAGAGCACACCTAGGACAAAGTCTTTGTTTATGATAATCCCTCAGGAGCTCTTGTGAAAGAAAAATATAATCCGCAATCCTCTGACCTTTCACAAAAGCAGACTGAGCAGGGGAAATAATTTCAGTCAGGGAATTCTTGATTCTATTAGCAATGATTTTGGAGATGCATTTATAGATGGTGTTACAATAGGAAATGGGCCTATACTCCTTAATAGATGAAGGATTAGGGACTTTAGGAATCAACGCAATGAGGGTAGTGTTAAACTCCAGAAGGATGTGGCCCGAATCAAAGAAACTTTTTATCGCCTTAGTGACATCCTGACCCACCACATCCCAAGCTTCTATGAAGAAGCCAGCAGAATAGCCATCCGGGCCAGGAGCTTTGTTAGCTTTAAGGGACCACATAATGGCACGGATCTCATCCTCAGTAACATCTCTCATCATACTAGCAACACTTTGGGAAGATAGGCGCTTTGTGATGATCCCCTCTAACTCCCTAACCCCAATCCTATCAACACTAGAGTCCGTACCAAGAAGGCCCTCGTAGTAGTCAACAATATGCATAGAGATATGGTGCTTATCAATGTAAACCACCCCATCCTCACCCGTAACAGAAGTCATACGAGATCTATTATGCTGAAAGTTTACGAATTTGAAGAAAAACTTTGAATTCTGATCCCCAAGGTTAAGCCATGGAATCCTAGATTTTTGTTTGTGAAAGCTTTCTTCCGCCATGACAAGCTCAACGAAAGATTTAAAGGTCGCCCTTTCCATATCATACATACCTGTATCACTAGGAGTCAAATCATGCCTAAGCCGGAGGTCCTCAAGGATTGCCCTCTGATTGGCCACACGATTGGATATATCGCTATACGACTCCTTATTAAGCTTTTTAAGCTAACCTTTCAGAAACTTCAACTTTTGACACACCCTATACATATCCGACCAATCAATAGAAGTGCACCAAGCCTCCTTAACCAAATGAATGAACTTGGAGCTCTTAGCCCAAAAATCAAAGTACTTAAACGGCTTCCTAGATTTGGCTGTGTCAAAATCAAGCATAATATCTATATGCGCATGGTCCGAAATACCAGGAGGCCCAAAGAAAGCACTAGCACGAACCATAGAGATGATCCAGGCCTCATTGACAAGGGCACGGTCAATCTTGGATTTGATAAAATTATCGCCCTCCTAATTATTAGACCAAATAAACTGGATCCCACAGTATCTAAGGTCATCTAATTCAGCCTCATACAGACAACTATTAAAATCATCCATATGTGTAAGCCATTTTCCACATCCCCCAATACGCTCATTAGGGTAACGAATTGCATTAAAATCACCCA
Source organism: Heliamphora pulchella (assembly GCA_032270985.1). Classification (NCBI taxonomy): domain Eukaryota; kingdom Viridiplantae; phylum Streptophyta; class Magnoliopsida; order Ericales; family Sarraceniaceae; genus Heliamphora; species Heliamphora pulchella. The sequence continues at coordinate 10,631 of JAULJZ010067251.1, read as the reverse complement.
AAACTAACCAAGGCGAGTTAGAAAGACCAGGAGCAAGAAAAATAATCTTATGCCAGAGACTAGCCCTCTCGCCAACAGTATTAAGACCATACACAAAAAGAACCCAAAAAGAGGCTTTATTTGTCAAAAAAGTAGTCTTCCCATGAATCCATTGGTCCCCAAAATCAGTAGTTTGAAAATTAACAAAAACATGGTCCCAACAAACCCAAATGCACCCCAAGGCACCAAAATCATAGTTATTTGCAAAATTCCAGGAAGGGAAGATTTTATCAAAAATCAGATTAGCCTTATCTTTTTTAATCCTAGTTTCATTCAAAGGAAGTAATTTGACCTGAGATGATTTAACAAAAACCTTCAATTCATTTTGTTTAAAAGAATTGTTCTGACCCCGAATATTCCAAGACGTAACAGACATTTAAAAAAAAGGAGGGTTAAGAAAGAGACCTTTTCTTTTTCTTCTTGCCGTTGTTCACCTTTCTGGATCCTGAGTCCTTAGGAGGAGATATGTCTAGCATCTGATTACTATCCAACTTGTCCAAGGGAGTTAGGGGCTCGATTTCAGTACCTTGTCCCACAACCGGGACTGGTTCCATCATAGTGACCGATTTACTACGAGTGAGAGGGGATCGACCTACTGATTTTGCACTCCCACTAACTACCTGAGGGGTTTCTTCCACAGGGAGATCCAGTGGCTTCTCTTGCTGGGTAAACACAACATCAACAAACTATTTTGGGGAGGGAGGTCTTGAAACCACCATAGCAACTTGTTCTTGCCTCGGAGGATTCACAGCATCGTCTTGTCTAATTTCCATAGCCGCATTCCCTTGGATAACCTCACAAGGGATGAGGGTAGATGTCGAGGGAGGTTGAGGGGAGCCCCAGCCATAAACAGGATATCACCCACAACTGCCTTTCCTTCACCAACAGATGTCCATTCGGATTGAGTCGCCGGTTTAGCATGTTTACATTTCTTCGTATCATAGCCAAAAGTGTTGCAAGTAGAGCATAAAGGGGGTAGACCTTGATACTCGACTCCCACAAGAATAGTGTCTCCTTCACATTTAATCTGAATTGAATGCATCAGGAGTTTACTCGCATCAACCTCAACACAAGCTCTTGCAAAGGAAATGCGTTGTCTGGAGTTTGTGGCGCGGTCCAAGTATAAAGGGACCCTAAGGGTACTTGTAATTCGGCTTAGGCAAGAGTTATTCCAAAACTCCAGAGGAAGGTCATGAAGCTTAATCCATACTGGAATTTTGGATAACGTCTCCTTAGCAAACTTAAACCGTTTTTTCCATCGTTGTAAAATAAGGAGCTTACCCGAAAAATGCCAGGGGCCTTTGTCTAGGAATTGGTTCATGGCTTCTTTTAATTTGAACTTGAAGATGAAAAAGCCCCTATCATTTCCCAAAACCTCAATTAACCCTTCTTGGTCCCACAATGTTCTGGCAATAGCTCTGACTAAATCGAAAGCAAGGTGAGAATCAAGAAAGTAACCAACCAGGCAGTCTTCCCATGTTTTTTCATCCATTAAATTGCTCTCAATTTCAATCACCTCCGATTCAAATCCATCCACGTAACTTAAAGTAGCCCCAAAGGATCTATTGGGGAGAGATCCCGAGGGACGGGTGGGAACTACCTTCAGCCACAACTAGGGGTACCCCTGTACGAAGATCTCCAGTTGGCATTGATGTTGGCTTAACAATCTCAGCCCAAGACCGTGGCTGCATTATACCAGGGAGTTTTGGTCCCTGGGGCCTCCTAACCTCAAACCTCGAACCTTCCATGTTATGAAAAGGGGGTCTACCACCACCCCTTGCTCTAAAGTTTGGGTCACAAACGGGGTTATGTTCGTCGAAGAACCACACGAATTTGTTGTGAACCGCTTCAACGGAAGAAACCCGACTGTCCTTGATTTTTTCAGCACCTACCTTAGCCGCTTCTCTATACGAGATAACCTCAATCTCAGGGCCACTTACAACATCACTCTGACTACGGCGCTCCTTGTGAACAAGAACCTCCTTGATACGATCAATTTTCGCTTCCACCAAACCCTTGTCGACTTGCGCCGCCCGTAGCAGCAACTCATCATGGCCAATATCTTCCCTCTTCCTCAACATCTTCAATGGCTTCAACAACATTTTCGGAATCCTCATCACTTACACAAACAAAAGGAGTAGAAGAGCCTTTGACCAGACTTGAACCTTTCGAAGGCGGCTTAATTGGACTTAAACCCTTTAAGCGCCGAAACCGAGCGCGTATGGCGTCGAGCATATCAGTGTTGAACGGCTCCAGCCCCCTCCGAACACGTTGCTCTTGCTTGGCCACCATATCGTCAAGACTAGAGAGCACATCATGAACCTGACTTGCTTCCTTGAAGATCTCATTGAGCTTGGATAGAGTCCTTTGACCCGTTGGTGAAGACGACGCAAAACCCTCCATTAGATCCGTGTCTTTGGTACATTCCACACTACGAGAAGAAGCCCTAGGTGGGGACACATCCTTCGCAGATGAACTGGCCATAGATCGGGTGGAGAAAGAAACCCTAGGCGACGGGTTTCAAATTGCACACACAGTCGCACCTAATATCACACACACACAGCGCGCGAGACTACATGACAAGATTGTGTATGTTGAATTAGGGTTTCTTCTATTCTTCTAGTAACCTAAGATCTTATCAACTAAGGGTCTGGGCCGGGTTGTTACACAATCTAGGTGGTTACGACTAGGGTCCGGACCGGGGTGTTACAATAGATACACTTGAGGCGTTGAGTCAAAAGTATATCCCTGAGATCGTAAGTGTAAGGACCCGGTTCTAAACCATATGATTAATGCGGTAAACTAATAGAATCTTAGGTCATAGTAAGATTATTTTTTTTGTGTAATTGGTTATAGTAAGATTAAAATCTTAACATGATCAAAACCTAAGGATCAGACCCTGAGAATAAGAAAATCAAACCCAAACCCCAACGTAAAAGGAAAATTATACTCAAAGGCCTAAACCCCGTGACTTTCAATAATCACATTTCGACCCCAAGTCTTTGAGATAACAATATTTTCATCCTAAAACACTAAAATTCATAGTAAGTTATCAATGCCGTAAGAAGACACTTAAATTCTCATCCAGATTACACCCAAGAGTTCCTAAAACTCTTAGTATCAATAATGACACACTAGTCCCTCCCGTCTTTATACTTTCACAAACGTTCCGAGAATATTTCTCACCCACAATTCTCTACAACCAACATTACTTAATATATATATGCTAAATATATACATATCATGTAACGTCCCGAACCCTGGGAACCCGTGAACTCAATCCCATGGGGAGCTATTTTATTGGACAATGTTTTAAGCAGATATGCAGAACAGGTGGGCGGGTTTTCTCACTAAGTGTGGGTCCCGATTTTTGGATATGAGATAACAAGGGACTAGAGGTTTTGTTTTAAAACCTGTGGGCTGGTTTGTTTTACAACAGTGGGAAACCAGCAGGTTGGGTGGGACCGTGCGCTGCACTAGTGCTGCGGGTCTGCTGGTTTGCAATTCAGTCGAGATTACTTAGGGTGGCCCCACTTTTTACTTTATGTACTTTTGGACATCGAATTTAACATTCAACGTGGGGCAGTGGGTTGTAGCTAGTTGTGGAACTTGTTTGGGAATTGCTACGGGCATAGTTGACAAAGCGGGCTCACAATTTTTTTGTGGGACCCGTGGAAACTCAATCTAGGTTTTTTTGGTTGGATCACTGGTTTGTTATTTGGATTGGTGGCAAGACCCGCAAGTTTTTGTGGGGTCTAAAATCTTGAATATTTGTATTGGGACCTGCCTACTTTGGTGTGGATCTTTGGTGGTTCTTGGAGTAGGGATGTAGCTGTTGGTCAACTTCGTTTGGATCCGATGGTAAAGTTTTCTTTGGGATGGACTAGGATTTCTCTTTATTGGATTCTTCGGGGATATTCTGCCTTTGCTTTGTTGACTTGTTGGAGCCTCCCATCGCTTATGTTTAGCGACCCTGTGCGCAGGGGATGTTTATTTTGCGTTGGGATGATTTGAGTTGGAGTTTCTAGAGCTGATCTGCTTGTTGCTTCCTATAAGGGCATACACTCGTGGCAGTGTCGCTCTACCCTGTCCGCCATACTCGGCACTGTCAGCTGCCGTACCGACTGAACTAAAGTTCCCCTAATTGTCACTCGGGAAGTCTGACCTACAGAATTCTGCTGTCGATCCTGCACAAATGAATCCTCTGGTGTGCCCGCTGTACTCAGTGCACTCTCTCTAGGGACAATCCCTACGAATATGTCTAGGCTGGCCACATCCATAACAAATCTATGACTCCCTCCCCTGTGACTGAATCGATATCGAACCCTAGGACTGCTTTCCCTGTGGGCAATCCATTACACGATGTTCAGGCTGCCTGGATCAGAAACAACGGAACTCATACTGCTCTGGCCTTCCCGTTGAGACTACGGGAGGTGAGGATGCAAAAGACTGTGGCTGATACGACCCCACTGGATACGAACTCAGACTAGATGTCCATTGACGCTTATCATTGCATCCCCGGGACTGTGCACGTCCCTCGTCTTGCTAACATGTACTGTCTCTGTCTCTGTGCGTCTCGTTTAGAGTGTCTTCCACCTTCATGGCAGTTTCCACTAACTCCGTAAAAACATGCATCCTAAATGCTGCCACTCGATCTCTAATAGCTGGCCTCAAACCCCTCTCGGACCTCTTCGCCCGAAATTCGTCAATGGGAACAATCTCCTGTGTAAACCGGGATAAGCTAGTAAACTCAGCCTCATACTCAACTACTGTCATTGTCCCTTGAGTTAGGAAAAGAAAGTCCTCTCTGTATCGATCCCTCAAAGTCATAGGAAAGTATTTCTCCAGAAATACCTTCGAAAATGCCTCCCAAGTTCCTCCGACTGTAGTCCTGGCAAACCTCCACCACATGTGAGCACTCCCCCTCAGCTAGAAGGCAGTAAAAAGTAACTCTCAGATCATCTTCCTCTATCTGAAGCGTGACCAAGATCATGGTGACCAGCTCCAGCAGTTCCGTGGCCACCGTGGGGTTGGGATCCCTAGAAAAGGTAGGAGGGTCCAGACGTCGAAACTCGCACATTGCGATCGTTGCCCTTGGCTCTGGTACACTCTCTCTCCCCATAGAGCCCTCTGCCAGTTGTCGGATGGAGCCGATCATCTCACGCAATAGATCTCCGTCAACAGGTCCTTGGGGTGCATTAGCATCCCCAATATCTAGGACTAGAATGTCCCCTTAGCCAAAACCACGACCACGGCCTCGACCACAACCTCACCCTACCTGCATGGACATCGCATTTATAGGAAACAGACAAAGCATAAGACGCAGCACATTACATGAACGTAAGCACTAACCACATACGCATGATAACACATAGCCACATAGGTTCATGCTAAACGAAACCCCATATACCGAGGAGAACCAACAAGAATGACACGTCCATATGGATAACCTACTCAGATTTCTCGCTAGAAATCACGTCAGCTAAACGCGTTTCTAACTTGACTCCCAAGTTTGTTAATCCAAATGCCCCAAAGTCGTGACTAATCAGTCCCACAGTTCAACCCCCATGCTCACATATACACATCAAACCTATGCCTAACATGCTAACACATTCATATTATCGAAGAGTCTAAACACATGCAATCAAGCACACGTAATCAACCTCACATGGGATACACCCTCCTCCCACGGTTCTTAGGTATTCGAACCCAGAGCTCTGGTACCAAACTGTCACGCCCCAAACTTTGGGTCACGTGAAACACCCACAAACAACCAACCCAAAAATACACTCTCAATATAGAACATACATGCGTTTCATATTATTGCCAAACGGCTTACATTACACGGTTCTAACACCAGAAAACATGTTATAACATCCATGTTTAAAACTAGCAAAAAGGAAGACAATAGCTCTTCCACCCCTTCAACAATCCCGGATCAACCTGCATGACCGGTAACTGAAAAATATTTCATATCCTACACCGTGAGCCAAAGCTCAGCAGAAACTAGACAGCACATGCAATATAAGCTAAACATGCTAGGAAAATGAGGTGTAATTTTTGACACTCTTTCAAACCTTAAAACAGTTTGAAAATACGGCTCACACGAGCCCCAAAGATAACAGATATATATGCAACACATGAACATATATCTAAACTGACTTTCACAAGCTCCGACAAGCTAACTCATGCAATCCATGCACTACGCCCAATACACTATGAGCAACACACCCAACACATATCTCTCTAGGACCACGTTTTCGTCCATCATATTCACATGCAGTCTTTAGGATCATGTTTCCATCCTTGAAACTATGCATATCATCCTAACAGATGCCATGCCACAGTTAAGGGAAAACAGTAAAAACACAGATAAAGGTAACAATTATAGACTCCTACCCATTACCCTAGTCACCACTTAAGGCCTGCGCGGTAATGACAAGTTTTATACGGAGTTACAGCAACAACGCCATTAACGGAGGCAATCGGCTTAATTTACGGGTTAAACTCGAGGGTCCAAAACACCCATATAACCCTGCAATGTCAGGACTACGTTCCCGTCCTTTAGATACCCACATGCACACAGACAACACAAGGATCTCCTCGGGCTTTTACCGATGGACCACCGTCCTAACTAACATTTCTCGGGCTTTCACCAAAAGACCACTGTCCCAACTAACATTTCTCGAGCTTTCACCGAAGGACCACTATCCCATCTAACACCCACATCTAACCATGCACGTCAACCAAGGACGGCACTTAAACAAACACCTAAGGCCACTACACGACCCCCGAAACCCCACGATCAACCAAACCCCAAAACCCAACCCCCAAACCATAAACACTCAGCCGAGCACCTCAATCGACTGGTCTTCAGCACACGGATGACTAAAAACTCTTAGGAAAGCCAAAAACCAAAAAAAGAAATATTTTAGTCGATTGACCTCCCAGGTTCAGTCGACTGACCCCCAAAACTCAAGATCTAGTCGACTAATCGTCAAGATCCAGTCGACTGACCTCCTACAGAAACTATTTTTAAGCCACGATTTTAACCTCCAAAACCTCGAATCGAAGCCTCCACACTCCGATCTAACACCCTCAGACATACACACGCCCAAGCCTAATACCAAAACCAAGAAAGAAACACCTGACACCTGTCGATTTCATCCACTGAAATTGACAAAAAATAGGTTTTATACCCAAAATCTAACTTTTACGTAAAATCAAATCTCCTGCAATCTAATCTGTAAAAACACACATGATTACACGTAGTACCCGTATAAGACATGAGAGTCTAGGATCCTACCTTGGTGAGTTAAAAACTCGACGCCTCGAACCACACTCAAAATCGAGCTTCGCTGGAATGGAAATCCATCCAGATGGATGCATAGACCATGACGCCAATAACAATGTTCGATAGTCTGATCGTCGAAAATCGATCCCCGGGTCCCCGAGAAGTTAGAGAGAAGGCAGAGAGAAAATGGAGAAAACTTAGTGGAGATGTTTTGGAAATATCAAATTCTAGATATTAATAGGCCTCGAAAATATCTTTCTTTTTAAAATTTTTTTTGAAATTCGCACCGCAACATTCTACGGTCCCGAAAACCTGTCCCGCATGCATATCTAACCTCGATCATGCATCAAAAGCATATAAAAACATACTGTCACATAAACACGAAGCGCGCATCAAAAAACACAGAAAAAGAAAAAGGGTCAGGGTCTCACAACTCTACCCCGCTTAAAGAAATTTTGTCCCCGAAATTCAACTCAAGGTCAAAACAACAAACTGTCGTTCGTAATCGACGCAAGCATACGAGATGGTCAGCCAAACCATTCTTAGGATAAAGTCAAACAAAGTCAGGCATCCTAAACAACAACTAACTATGTCAAAGACACAACATCTACAACTCACCCCAACCTTACATCCTCCTCAACCGCCGCCTCAACACAGCACATCACTCACGGAGTCCATCACCAACTCCCAAACAGATATAATGAAAAACTAGCCCAAATCCTGCATACTCAGAAAGTACCTCTGCTCGCTGAAGGCATATCTACATCTTCTGGCACAACTGGCACCCTAGAAGAATTGGGAGCTATAAGCGCATACGCTCATGGCAGTGCCGCTCTACCCTATCTGCCATAGCCTGGCGCTGCTAGCTGCCGTACCGACTAAACTGAAGTTCCCATATCTGTCGCTTGGGAAGTCTGACCTACAGGATGCTGCTATCGATCCTACACAAATAAATCCTCTGGTGTGCTCGTTGTACTCAGTGCACTCTCTCTCTGGGGGCAATCCCTACGAATATGTCCAGGCTGGCCACATCCATAACAAATCTGTGACTCCCTCCCCTGTGACTGAATCGATATCGAACCCTGGGATTGCTTCGGCTGTGGGCAATCCATTACACGATGTCCGGGCTGCCTGCATCGGAAGCAACGAAACTCATACTACTCTAGCCTTCCCGTTGAGACCACAGGTGGTGAGGAAGCAGAAGACTGTGGCTGATACGACCCCACTGGATACGAACTCGGACCAGACGTCCATTGACGCTTATCATTGTGTCCCTGGGATAGTGCACGTCCCTCGTTTTGCTGACATTTACTGTCTCTGCCTCTGCGCGTCTTGTTCAGAGTGTCTTTCACCTTCATGGCGGTCTCCACTAACTCCGTAAAAACTTGAATCCTGAATGCTGCCACTCGATCTCTAATAGTGGGCCTCAAACCCCTCTCGAACCTCTTCACCCAGAATTCGTCTGTGTGCACCATCTCTTGTGCAAACCGGGATAAGCTAGTAAACTTAGCCTCATACTCAACTACTGTCATCGTCCCCTGAGTCAGGAAAAGAAAGTCCTCTCTAAACTGATCCCTCAAAGTCGAAGGAAAGTATTTCTCTAGAAATACCTTAGTGAATGCCTCCCAAGTGCCTCCGACTGTAGTCCTGGCAAACCTCCACCACATGTGAGCACTCTCCCTGAGCTGGAAGGCAACAAAAAGTAACTCTCAAATCATCTTCGTTTATCCAAAGCGTGTCAAAGATCCTAGTGACCAGCTCCAGCCATTCCGTGGCTACCGTGGGGTTGGGATCAACAAAAATGGTAGGAGGGTCCAGACGTCGAAACTCGTGCATTGCAACCATCGCCCTCGGCTCAGGTACACTCTCTCTCCCTATAGAGGCCATAGCCAGTTGTCGAATGGAGCCGACCATCTCACGCAACAGATCTCCATCAACACGTCCTTAGGGTGCAATAACATCCCCAATATCTGGGACTGGAATGTCCCTTCAGCCAAAACCATGGCCACGACCTCAACCACGGCCTCGTCCTCCCTGCGTGGACATCGCATCTATAGGAAACAGACAGAACATATGACGCAGCACATAGCATGAATGTAAACTCTAACCACATAAGCATGATAATACATAGCCACATAGATTCATGCTAAATGAAACCCCACGTATCGAGAACCAACAAGAATGACACGTCAATCTAGATAACCTATTCAGATTTCCTGCTAGAAATCATGTCCGCTAAATACATTTCTAACTTAGCTCCCAAGTTTGTTAATCAAAACGCCTCAAAGGCGGGACTAATCGTCCCACAGTTCCACCCCCATGCTCACATAAACACATTAGACTTATGCCTAGCATGCTAACACATTCATGTTATCAAAGAGTCTAAACACACGCAATCAAGCACACGTAATCAACCTCACACGGGATACACCCTCCTCCCACTGCTCTTAGGTATTCGAACCCAGAGCTTTGATACCAAGCTGTCACGCCCCAAACTCTGGGTCACGTGAAACACCCACAAACAACTAACCCGAAAGTACACTGTCAATATAAAATATACATACATTTTATATAATTGCCAAACAATTTACATTACACGGTTCTAACACCGAAAAACATGTTATAACATACACGTTTAAAACTAGCAAAAATGAAGACTATAGCTCTTCTACCCCTCCAGCAACTCTTAATCAACCAGCGTAACCGGTACCTAAAAAACAATTCAAATCCCACACCGTGAGCCAAAGCTCAGCAGAAACTAGACAGTACATGCAATATAAGCTAAACATGCTAAGAAAACGAGGTGTAATTTTTGACTCTCTTTCAAGCCTTAAAATAGTTTGAAAACACGGCTCGCACGAGCCCCAAAGATAACAAATATATATGCAACACATGAACATATATCTAAACCGACTTTCACAATCTCCGACATGTTAACTCATGCAATCCATGCACTACAGCCAACACACTATGGCAACACACCCAACACATCTCTCCAGGACCACGTTTTCGTCCTTGATATTCACATGCACTGTCTTTAGGATCATGTTTTCATCCTTGAAACTATGCATATCATCCTAGCAGATATCATGCCACAGTTAAGGGAAAGCATTAAAAACACAAATAGAGGTAACAACTATAGACTCTTGCCCATACCCTAGTCACTGTTGGAACGCGGAAGAAAAATTTAGAACCGGCGCCGTGACCGTAAAAAACGGCGTGTGCGTTTTTCATGAAAAACGATAACATTAAACTGATATATTATTATTAAATATACCTTCAAGAAACTTGTTCAAGT
>JAULJZ010067241.1:0-13243 GCA_032270985.1 Heliamphora pulchella | reverse complement strand
AAATTAATTCACACTCCAAGGTTATTATGAATAGTGCTTATCCTCTTAATCCTGAAATAATTATTGATTTGTGTATAATTAATATTCGTTATTTTGATTCATTTGATGGCGCGATCTTATATACGTCTATATTTCTGGTGAGTTGGATAGCGGTATTATTTATATGACAAATATTAATTATTGACGAAACACACGTCCTGAATGATCGGGATTGACGATACCCCCTTAAGGATGCTTATAAGTTTTGACCAGGCCAAACCTTACATGTGGATTTAATTAACCGGCAGTCAAATAAGTTAAGCGGAAGGACTTAAGGAATATCAAGATACCGATTAAATTAAATTAAATTGGCGGGTATCGAGAATTTTAACGTGGGGAGAAATGGTAAGCATTTAATAACATGAGCTCAATACAAGAAAGTCTTGAAATTATGGGTTAAAGTGAAATTACAGTTCTTTAGTGGTGTGAACTGTAATTCAGTGTTTCATGAAAATTGCAGAAACCGCTGCTGGTTTTCCATAATTGCAGATACCGCTATGTGTCTTTCTTTAATTGCAAAAATTGATGTTTAATGTTTAGTGTTTGTGTTCTACTGGAAGTCTCACACATAATTACTCCCCAAATCCCTACTGTAGCTCTATATATACACGGGTAGGCTGAACCAGTTTGAGATTGATAGTTCATATCTCATATATCATATATCATATTTTTGTCATTTAAGACAAAAGATATCGGGGTTCTGCCGGTACGAGTTCTCAGAGGATCGTAATCTACACTACGTTCGAGGATCGCGTAAAGGAATACAGTAAAAGATCTAACTGGAGTTTCAACTCGAAATCAAGTCGTAGTTGAAGATTAGATCGACAAGAGGTATTCATCTAAATTAACTTTGGTTGTACGAGTTTATTTTTGATCGTTCGACGTCAAAATTTTTATCTAGAGCACGTTTCGGCATTTGCCCATCCAGTTGATTTTTTACTGAAAATCAATTTACAAAAACAATGATCTTGATAATTTTGCCTCCAACAAATTGGTATCAGAGCCGTTTTGCTTTTTGTTTACGGTTATCGAGACCGGGTTGATTTAGAATTATTGCTAACCTTGTTTTACAGGTGTTCTAATCCTGGTTTTATGATCATCTATTTATTTTCATGTTTAATTGAATGCGTTGATGATGATTTAATTAATTTTTTAATCACGAGAGTTGACCGTGATAGATTAATTGATTGTGAACTCTACAGAGGTATATGGTAAATGTAAATATAATTGTTTTTTGGTTTCTTGTTCTTGTATTTTTTTTTTTGATTTTATGTAATCGAAAAAAAAAATAAGAAGAACAAAGAACAAGATGAAGAACAAGGTGAAGAAAACAATCCAAACGGCTCCTTCAAGACTGTTTTCAGAACGGCCGGCAGCAGCGGTTTCTGCACAACAGTGGCATTTTTCATCCAAACAGTGGCAAAAATCCAGGCGGTGAATTTTTTTTTGCAAACACTGTTTTGGTTTTTGAATAAAGGCAACAATCCCAGGGGCCGGTTTCCAAGTGCCTAAGCACAACAGTGAAGCAACAAGCAGAAGCGCCAAACGCGGCGCTAAACAGAATGTTCCAGCGGCAAGTGGTTTTCCAAAAAGCAACAAAACACAGGCGCCAATTCCAAACAGTGCGCCGGTTCCCAACAGTGAAGCGGCTAATCCCAGGCATGCAAACAGTCCTAATTGATCCATGCCTTGATCTTGGGATTTGGAATGCATGATGCTTTAAAAGGTTGCCACGTGAATCAATTCTCTTATCCACTGGGATAAGTAAGGATCATGATGCTTGGGATTTATCTCCAGAATGTGATCTAACCAATTAGATTACAACGAAGCAAGTTACACGGCGGTTTAGATAAAATCAAAGTCTTCTTATGCTACTTGGATGCAAAAAAAATTTATTTGGAAAAGGATTTTTGTAACTTATCTGAAACTCTTTAATGTTTTGATCGGATCATAAAATTGAAATAATTTTTATTTGTCTTGTATTTAATTTTTATTAACTGCGTGGATAATATATATTACTTTTATTTATCTTGTTAATTTAATTTATTTGAATATTCGATTTTAACTAAAATATTTTGTAATGAAAAAGATAAAATTAAGTTTTTTTAATTAATTAATTTTAATTAAATAGAAAAACTTTAGATATTTTATTTTTTACAAAATATCACGTTTAAAGATAATTTTTTTTAAATCGGATATTTTGAAAAAATGTGAAAATTAATTCCGAATTTTGAATTAATTAAATAGAAAAATATTTAATCAAAATAAATTATTATTTTTTAAAAAATGTGGAACGAAAAATAAAATAAATAAATGCCTTTAATCACTACCTTAACTGAAAAGCTGGAGAAAAAATTGTGCATTTATTAAATTTTATTTGTTACGCATTTAAATACGAAAAGATGGTTTGATAAATCAGAATCTTTAAAATCGTATACACGGAAAGATATTTGATTCTTTCAGATCGTGTGACTTTCGAAAGATGATTTGATAAATCAGGATCTTTTGAATCGTGTACACGAAAAGATGTTCGATTCTTTCAGATCGTTTGACTTTCAAAATTAATAAATTTATTTTAACTAAATAAAATTTTATAACCTTAAAAAATATTTAAAAAATCTAAGTGGGAGAGAGAATTTATTCACAGATAAATTTCGCGGTCTCCATCATCAGTTTGTAAGCGATGCAATTAAACCCTGTGTGTTGGCAGTAAGGCATTCCTCCCGATCGGACAGATTAATGGTAGAGGAAGCTAAATTAAAATAAATTCAAAATTTTGCTCTCATCATGATTAACGATTTTATTTAATTATGTGATTCTCAGGATTAAAATGGATTTCAACCCGCTCGCTTCAATACTCAAATAAAATAAACTAACAGGACCAAATTTTATTGACTGTAAATGTAACTTGGATAATTTTAACTACAAATGGTATTTCTTCAATACCAGAAAATGTGTCTGTTTTAGAAAAAGATTCTTCCTCAGGGCTGAAAGGTATGAAGAAGAAAAAGGTTTAGAAACAGGAGAACACGATTTTCAGAGTAGTTAGTGGGTCACGGACTGGTGTGAAAAAGCCAAAAGACAAATGTTTTCACTGCAACCAGACCCGGCACAGGAAAGAGGTATGTCCAGTATTTCTTAGAAAACAGAACGAACATGGTAATTTCTGTTCACTGGTTGTGGAAACATATTTTAGCGGTGTTATCTACCGATACCTGGTGTATAGATACAGGAGCCACCAATCATATCTGCATTGCAGGGGTTCGAGGAAACCAGACAACTTAGTGACGGAGAGATTTACCTTTATATGGGCAACAATACAAAGGTAACAGAAGTTGCAGTAGGATATGTCACTCTCAATTTTGGTAGAGATCGGGTTTTAATATTGAGAGATTGTCTATATGTACCGGCCATTAAAAGGAACTTAGTTTTCGTTTCTAGATTGGCTAAAGACAGATATTTTGTTTATTTTAATAAGTCTATGGTTATTAAGAATAATAAACGGGTTATCTATTTTAGTACATTGGTGGATAATCTTTATATTATTATTCCAATCTCTCCTACACTGCAACTAACTGAAATCAATAACACATCTAATTACCATATAAGAGAAAGTTTCCTTCTTTAATGAACCAAACGTTTTTTTGGCACTTACGCTTAGGTCATATTAATGTAGAAAGGATAAATAGACTAGTAGCAGATGGATCTTTGTGTTCATTGGAAGTGGAGGCACTTCCTGTATGTGAATCTTTCTTAGAGGGTAAGATGACAAAGAGGCCATTTTCGATCAAAGACTATAGAGCTAAAGAACCGTTGGAGCTGGTTCATTCTAATGTGTGTGGTCCTATGACAATTCGGGCTAGAGGTAGCTTTGAGTACTTTGTCAGTTTCATTGATGACTACTCAATGTATGGATACATTACCTGATGCACCGTAAGTCTGAATGCTTTGAAAAATTTAACGAATTCAAGGCGGAGGCGGAGAAGTGTCTAGGTAAAAGTATCAAATCACTATGTTCCAACCGTGGTGGAGAATACCTCTTTGGAGAGTTTAAGTACTACTTGTCATCAAAGGGGATTACATCCCAATTGACTGCACCTGGCACTCCTCAGCAGAAAGAAGGAATATGACTCTTATGAAAATGGTAAGGTCAATGATGAGTTATTCAGGTTTACTAGATTCATTTTGGGGACTCGCTTTAGAGATGGCAGCTTACATTCTGAACTTGGTATCTTCTAAGTCAATACCTTCTACTCCCACAGAATTGTGGACCAGGCGTAAGTCTAGCCTGAAACACATTCAGATTTGGGGGTATCCAGCACATATGCTGAAAGGGAACGCGGGTAAGTTGAAACCAAGGACGGAAGTCTATTTCTTTGTGGGGTATCCCAAGGGAACAAAGGGTGATTTATTTTATAATCCTAAGGATCAAAAGGTCATTGTTAGCACCAATGTCCGATTTTTGGAAGAGGATTATATCATGGATCATAGGGCCAAAATCAATATTGTTCTGAAAGAACTGAGAGAAAATACTAGTAGAATGGAAGAGAAACTACAAGTCACTGATATTCTATTACCTCGTCGTAATGGGAGGATTATCGGGACAGGTGCAAATCAAGAACATGGTACTGATGCACAGGGTTCAGATTCTGCACAACCTGTTATTACTAGTACACAGACATAGGTAGTGCCTCATCGTAGTGAGAGGGTTGTTCATCAACCTAACCGTTATATGTTCTTGGGAGAATCTTTTGATAGGATCCCGACAAAATTAGATACTGAGCCCTGTAACTACAATAAAGCACTACAAGATAAAGATGCAGATTTTTAGCAAAGGGATATGAATTTAGAGATAGAATCTATTTATTCCAATCAGGTCTGAAAACTTGTACAACCACCCAAAGGGATAAAACTCATTGGATACAAGTGGATCTACAAGAGGAAGAGAGGAGTAAACGGGAAAGTTAAAACCTTC
The DNA here is from genome assembly GCA_032270985.1 of Heliamphora pulchella. Lineage (NCBI taxonomy): Eukaryota > Viridiplantae > Streptophyta > Magnoliopsida > Ericales > Sarraceniaceae > Heliamphora > Heliamphora pulchella. Next base: position 8,229 of record JAULJZ010067241.1, on the reverse strand, counting down.
AAAGCTAGGCTTGTTGTTAAAGGGTTCACTCAGAAAGAAGGGATCGAGTATGAAGAAACCTTTTCGCCAGTAGTTATGCTTAAGTCTATCCAGATTCTCTTATCTATTACTGCTTATTTCAATTACGAAATTTGGCAAATGGACGTCATGACAGCTTTCCTTAACGGAAGTCTTGACGAGTGAATCTACTTGATACTACCAGACGGATTCATTGCAAAAGGCTAGGAACACATGTTGTGTAAGCTTAAGAGATCTATTTATGGACTTAAGCAGGTATCGAGATCTTGGAACACTCGGTTTGATCAAGCTATAAAGTCTTATAGTTTTAATCAAAGTCCGAATGAGTCCTGTGTGTACAAGAAGCGTGATGAAAGTGTGGTGATCTTTCTAGTACTTTATGTAGACGATATCTTACTCATCAAAAATGATGTGGGGGCATTATCTACAGTTAATGTATGGTTATCTAGACAGATTGATATGAAGGACTTGGGAGAAGCCAGTCACACCCTTGAGATCAAGCTTGTGCGAGCTCGAAAACAAAGGATGTTGGGCTTTTCACCAGCAAAGTACATTGATGATATTCTTGCTCGTTTTAGCATACAGGATTCCAAGAAACGGTTTCTCTCTTTCAGGTATGGAATCACTCTATCTAAGTTTCAGTATCCTAAGACACTTGATGAGATAGAGAAGATGAAGGCAGTTCCTTATGCTACGGTAGTAGGAAGCCTCATGTATGCTATGCTTTGCAGTAGACCCGACATCTGTTTTGCCATTGGCATGGTTAGCAGATATCAGTCTAACCCTGGGTAGGAGCATTAGACAGCGGTAAAAAAATATAATCAAGTACCTGAAAAGGACTAAAGATTATATGTTGGTTTACCAGGCAGATAATCTAGAACCTTTTGGGGTAAACAGACTAAGATTTTCAGTCAGACATAGAGTTTACATTAGGAGACAACCTTGCAGATCCTTTATAAAGAGCTTACCGGCTAAGACTTTTGATAGTCATGTAGAGGGCATGGAAGTCAGATGTATGGAAACATGATTTTGAATATAAGTGGGTGATTGTTAGGGTTGGTATACTGAAACCATGCTTGCAGTATTTTATTTTATTTTAATAAAATTAATTTTTCATTTTATGAGAATCTTTATGAGCAATGTTTGTGTATCATTTTTTAATATGCATGGATCTCCGATATTCTGTATAGTATTTAATCTGGTGTGTAGAGTACGGCTTACGCACAGAAGATCAGATTTTAGGTTCTTGCAGAATATAAATTTTATGTTCACAGTTTAGATGGAAATGGACATACCATCGGTACAACTGTGGCACAGAGTTTTAGTAGGCTTGTCTTGGTTACAGGGAACAGATAATAGCGTCGTCTATTATTCCGACTCTTTGTACCAGTACACTTTGTATGTATTAAACGGGACGTTTGGGGTAATTAATTTAGTACTGATTACTAACTATATAAATTAATTCACAACCCAAGGTTATTATGAATAGTGCTTATTCTCTTAATTTTGAAATAATTATTGAATTGCGTATATTTAATATTCTTTATTTTGATTCATTAGAGGGTACGATCTTATATGAATCTATATTTCTGGTGAGTTGGATAGTGGTATTGTTTATATGGAAAATATTAATTATTGATGGAATCCACGTCCCGAATTATCGGGATTGACGATACTCCCCTTAAGGAAGCTTATAAGTTTTGACCGGGCCAAACCCTGCAGGTGGATTTAATTATTCGGCGGTCAAATAAGTTAAGAGGAAGAGTTTAAGGAATATCAAGATGCCGATTAAATTAAATTGTCAGTAATTAAATTTAATTGGCAGGTATCGAGAATCTTAACGTGGGAAGAAATCATAAGCATTTAATAACAGGAGCTCAATGCAAGAAGGTCTTGAGATTATGGATTAGAGTGCAATACAGTTCTTTAGTGGTGTGAACTGTAATTCAGTATTTTGTAGAAATTGCAAAAATTGCTACTGGTTTTCCATAATTGCAGATACCGCTATGCGTCTTTCTTTAATTGCAGAAACGGCTGGTAGGTGTTTATGTTTCACTGGAAGTCTTACTCATAATTACTCCTCAGGTCCCTACTGTAGCCTTATATATACGCGGGTAGACTGAACCAGTTTGAGATTGATAGATCATATCTCATTTATCATATATCATATTTTTGCCTTTCTAGACAAAAGATATCAGGGTTCTGCCGATACGAGTTCTCGGATGATCGTAGCCCACACAACGTTCGAGGATCGCGTAAAGGAATACAATAGAAGATTTGACTGGAGTTTCAACTCGAAATCAAGTCGTAGTTGAAGATTAGATCGACAAGAGGCATTCATCTAAGTTAATTTTGGTTGCACGGGTTTATTTTTTATCGTTCGACGTCAAAATTTTTATCTAGAGCCCATTTCGACGTTTGCCCGTCCAGTTAATTTTTTTGCCAAAAATCATTTTACAAAAACAATGATCTTGCCAGTTTTGCCTCCAACACCCACGCCATCCCTGAGAACGACAACAACAATAAACCACCACGGCCCCGCCACAACTAACCGAAACGAAAAATGACTAACACCTCTCTTCATGATTTCAATCAATAGAACCCCATAATTCCATAGACTAAGAGCCACTAGAGGAGAGCCAATTAGAAACACATCACAGCCTAGATCGACACACACCCAACACGGTCAACATGGACCCACTCACGTCCAACGCAAACCCACGATGCCCACACGTGCCGTACACAAACCCACGACGCCCACACGCGCCCAATACAAGCCCATGACGCCCCCATGCGCCTAACACAAACCCACGACGCCCAAACGCGCCCGACACAAGCCCACGACACCCCAAGAAACAAGAGACTTGATAAAATAAAAGGGCTAACAAGGATGAAAATAACCTTTTCCCAAACATTCGGCTATAAACGGGCGAAAAAAGGTTAAGAAATCTTGACATACCCTCACTATTCTGATTATAACTTTTTCCATAAAAAGCATTTCCTTGTGAGAGAGGTGTCATTGGAAAGAAGACTTCTGCGCGGTCAGTCAGCTCGAGCAGACATTTGGCGCTCGAGCGAGCTACCACCTGAGAAAAATCCAGATTTTCCCATGTTTTGTGTTCTATGCCCCAAAACTCTCAAACACTCACTATGATGCTTCAAAACACACATAAACTTACTGATTCGCATATTTTTAACACCCACGGATATACACGAGCCCAAAACTTCAAGAACCACCGAACAAACAACCTCAAAACCCGATTCACCCAACCAAAAACAACCCAAAAACGGTTTTAAACAAAAATCCAATCATTAAATCGATTTTTCATGTATTTTTAACCGGTAAAAACACATACAATTACACGTAACACCCTTATTAGACATGAGAGTCTAGGATCCTACCTCGTTGAGTAAAAAAAACTCGACGCTTCGAATCACGTGCAAAATTGAGCTTCGCTAAAATAGAATTCTGTTCAAATGAACGCGTAGTCCACTGTGCCAATAGTAAGGATCCGTTATTGGATCGTTGAAAATTGTGCCCTGGGCCCCCGAGAAGTTAAAGAGAAGGCAGAGAGAAAAATGAGAAAAATTAGTGGAGAAGTTTTGAAAATATCTTTTGAAAATATCTAACTCTAGATATTTATAAGCCTCCACCCCACGGCTCCCGGAACCTACCCCGCATGCATATCTAAGCCCGATCATGCATCAAAACACGTAAAAATATGCTATAACGAAAACACAAAATGCGCGTCGAAAAACATCAAAAAATAAAACGGGTCAAGGTCTCACAGTTTCAGTTGGTTTGTTAAAAGATTGATCAAGGTATCTTGATGCAATCAGGATACAAGAAACTGATAAAGATTGAACTATTCTAGTTTATCTTTAAGTAGGAGACTAAAACTCTTTAAAATTTCAATTCGATCATAAAATCAGAATATATTTATCTTACATTTAATTTCTTTTTTATATATTAACTGCGTGTATGATAAATATTAATTTTATCCTATTAATTTAATTAATTCAAAATTTTAATTTTAATTAAAATATTTTGTAATGAAAAATAAAATTAAGTTTTTTTTAATTAATTAATTTTAATTAAATGAAAAAACTTTACATATTTTTTTACAAAATAACACGTTTATCAAAAATTCAATTTTAATTAAAATATTTTGTAATGAAAAATAAAATTAAGTTTTTTTAATTAATTAATTTTAATTAAATGAAAAAACTTTAGATATTTTTTTTACAAAATAACACGTTTAAAATGATATTTTAAAAATCGGATATCTTAGAAAAACGTGAGAATTAATTTCAAATTTTGAATTAATTAAATAAAAAAATATTTAATCGAAATAAATTATTATTTTTTTAAAAATGTGAAACAAAAAATAAAATGAATAAATGCCTTTAATCACTACCTTAACTAAAAAGCTAAAGAAAAAACTGTGCATTTATTAAATTTTATTTATTACGCATTTAAACATGAAAAGATGGTTTGATAAATCAGAATCTTTGGAATCGTGTACACGGAAAGATATTTGATTCTTTCAGATCGTGTGGCATTCGAAATTAATAAATTTATTTTAATTAAACAAATTTTTATAACACTAAAAAATGTTTTAAAAATCTAAGTGGGAGAGGAAATTTATTTACAGATAAATCTCGCGGTTTCCATCACCAGTTTGTAAGCGATGCAATTAAACCCTGCGTGTTTGCAGTAAGGCTTTCCTCCCCAACGGATAGATTAATTGCGGTATCTCTAATATAAACATCTTTTAAGGATAATTATGAATAATTGTTAGTGTGGATCACTTCTCTATCTGAAGGGTTCATTGCAAAGCGATTAATTTGGGATTAGGTGATGGTTAACACTTACCTGTATATAATAGTATCCTCTTCGACTGAGTCGCTACTATTATATACTGGACCGAAGATATGTTAGCTATTTAATTTTACTTGGTATGGTCAGTTGCCTAGATAGTAAAATTAAAATGAATTGGCCTGTCTAGTCTGATAAAGAATAGTGGACGTCCACCCATCGTGGCATTCTATTCTCAGGTAACCAGGCTGCTAGCGAATTAATTTTAAAATGATAAAGGGAACCAAATTAAAATAAATTCAAAATTTTGCTCATCATAATTAACGGTTTTTTTTAATTATGTGATTCTCAGAATTAAAATGGATTTCAACCCACTCGTTTTAATACTCAAAGAAAACAAACTTACGGGGCAAAATTTTGTTGACTGAAAATGTAACTTGGATATACCTTTAACTACAAATGGTATTCCTTCAATACCAAAAAATGTATTTTTTTCTGAAAAGGGTTCTTCCTCTGTGCCGAAAGGCATGAAGAAGAAAAAGGTTCGAAAACAGGGGGACACGATTTTCAGGGTAGTTAGTGGGTCATGGACTAGTGTGAAAAACCCAAAAGGCAGATGTTTTCACTGCAACCAAACCCAGCACTGGGAATAGCTATGTCCAACATTTCTCAGAAGGCAGAATAAACAGGGTAATTTTTATTCGCTGGTTGTGGAAACATGTTTAGCGGTGTTATCTACCGGTACCTGGTGTGCGTAGATACGGGAGCCACTAATCTTATCAGCAATTCATTGCAGGGGTTCCAGAAAATCCGATAACTTGTGATGGGGAGATTTATCTGCATATGGGCAATGATACAAATGTAACAGTAGTTGCAGTAGGAGATGCCACTCTCAGTTTTGGTAGAGATCGAGTTTTAATATTGAGAGATTGTCTTTATGTACCAACCATTAGAAGGAACTTAGTTTCCATTTCTAGATTGGCTAAAAACGGATATTTGGTTTATTTTAATAACTCTGTGGTTATTAAGGATAATAAATGGGTTATCTATTCTAGTACATTGGTGAATGATCTTTATATTATTACTCTAATCTCTCCTACACTGCAACTGACTAGTAGCAGATGGACCTTTGAGTTCATTAGAAGTGGAGGCACTTCTAGACTGTGAATCTTGCTTAGAGGGTAAGATGACCAAGAGGCCCTTTTTGGCCAAAGGTTATAGAGCTAAACAATCGTTGGAGTTGATTCATTTTGATGTGTGTGGTTCTATGAGAATTCGGGCTAGAGGTGGCTTTGAGTACTTCGTCAGTTTCATTGATGACTACTCAAGGAATGGATACATTTACCTGTTGCACCGTAAGTCTGAATGCTTTGAGAAATTCAAAGAATTCAAGCCGGATGCAGAGAAGCGTTTAGGTAAAAGTATCAAATCACTACGATCCGACCGTGGTGGGGAATGTTGGAGCAGAAATAAAAATTTTGAATCGACGCCGTGATTGTAAAAAACGACGTATGCGTTTTTCATGAAAAACGAGAACTATAATAATCTAAATAGTATAATACCTTTATGAAACATGTCGAAAAGTTTCAAAAAGTCCCGAATAAGTTGAAGACGACCTTTTATCCCTCTCACGTATGTCCCGAACGCACAACGACGATCATGATGTGTGGGCACCGATAACAATCGAAGAGTTCTCCCTTCTTTTGGTTTCTTCTCACACACTTATCTCCAGAAAGAAAAAATTAATTGCCAAAAGAGGAGAGGGGCGGCGGCTATGGGGGGAGAATTAGGGTTAGGGTTTTATCAAAGAGCCTATTTTTTTTGTATAAAAGAATATATTATATTAACTATATATATTCTCACTTTCCTAAAAAGATATGAATTTATATATATACTTAACGTAAATAAGCAAAACCCATCATCTCCTAGGCCGGCCACTTAGGGAGTAATCCCCAGGTGTGCCAAAAACTAAAATCACCCTTTAACATTTAATTTAATTTCCGAATGTCCCCGGCGGCAATACCGGAATTCAAATTAAATTAAATATTTACCGAAACCATTAAGAAAAATATCCATGCGTATAATGGGTTATGTGAGGGATCACGAGGAAGTATAGAACTCGGGCTAACTGTACGAGAAAACCGAATATCCCTAACTCTATCCCCGAGCTAGATCCTTTCCCGTACGAACCAGAACTTATTCCACTAAGGGTCCTGACTGAACTCCCAGCCCTAACTCAAATTATGTCTTGAGTTTCCAATTACCAAATGCATTTAATTCTTCCCACATTTAAGATATGGATTCCCGATAAATAAATTAGGTTACTGACAACCCGATTTAATTACCCTATTCTCCTCGCAACCGCACCGCTTAACCTTTTGATATGTCGGATCCGAAGATCCACTGTAAAGGTTTAGCATAATCAAACCTATAAGCAAAGCACACGAGGGGGAACTCCTCAACCTAAATCGGACGTGGTTTTTGTCAGTTGATTATCAATTATCGGACAAATAACGCCAGTACCCAACTCATCGGTATTGTTGATCTCATGGAGGAAATCTCAACCATTAACGACTCAAAGTACTGTACATCATCTGAACACAATTAATCAATCACTTTGGAATTAAGAGTTCGTGCAATACATAATAATACAGGATGTGGATCAATTCATATTGTCAGTATAGAATCGATCATCCTGTTGATCCCGCTCAATACACTCCGAGTGTACTAACACATCGAGCTCGAACATCGAATTCCTAAAACTTGAATTCGATCTGTTCGACCTAGCTAAGATTGGCTACTATAACGATGTACTACAATCGTACCAATGGATTGTCTAGGTCCATTACGATTGTGAGCCTACCTGTATAATCTGTCAGAACCTTTGACCCGATCTTCCGTGCAGCACGCACCGAGTCAAATTCTGGACAGAATATACGGACTATGCATTCATTCATCACAAATAAAAATATGAAACCACGAATGTAAAATCATCTCAAATGTTTTTCATTAATATGCCAGAGATCTAGAATAAAATACATAGAAAGCATGACTTTTCAGTATACAATCCCAACAATCTCCCACTTATATCCAAAGCCATGTAGGAACACATCTGACACCTAACCCTTCTACGTTAGTAAAAGGATCCGTTGGGTTATCTGCAGATGCAACCATGCAAACGACAACATCTCTACGTTGTAAAGTCTCCCAGTTAAGACATCACTTCCCCTCAATGTGCTTATCCTAAGAAAACACGTATCCTGAGGTGGACCTTCTTGAATCCCTATCAGCCTGGAAATTCGAGTCTGTGTACCTAAGGGGTATAAGGCTATCAGCCTGGTACACCAACATATACTCCCTAGTCCTTTTCAGGTACTTGAGTATATTCTTGA
>JAULJZ010067231.1:0-13244 GCA_032270985.1 Heliamphora pulchella | reverse complement strand
AACCATTTGAACTATCTTTATTATAGTAGACTACGTTTTTTTTTTTTTTGCAACATTTATGCTTTATACATGTCTTATTCTTTTGTTTTTATTTATTTTTAATTATTTAAAAAAACTTACGATACATGATACGATACGATACACGATACGTAGAAATAGAAAAACGATTCACGATTCGATACACGAGTTGACAACTATGCTCTCACATTGAACGCCAAAGATCTCCTCTTACTATGTACATAACTGTTTTGACGATTTTGGACAGTCACTCAACGCTTACGAATAGCGACGATCTTCTCCGTGGTCTCACGCACAACCTCAGGCCTCAACGCGGCCGTCTCCCCAACGTCGGCCCAACAAACCGGTGACCTACAAGATTTACTATATAACACCTCATAAGGTGTTATCTTTATGCTCGACTTATAACTGTTATTGTAAGTGAATTCCACCAACGACAAATGATCCTTCCGTGATTTACGAAAGTCTAGAACGCATGCTCGCAGCATGTTCTCATGTATCTGAATGGTGCGCTCTTACTGACCATTTGTCTGGGGATGGAAGACAGTACTGAGAAATAGGCTCGTTCCCATGGTTGACTGTAAACTTTGCCAAAAATGTCAGGTAAAACGGGGGTCTCGGTTTGAGACCATGGAAATTGGCACTCCGTGGAGTATGACTATCTCTCTCACAGATAATTTGCTAAGCTTATCCACTGAATTCGTCATGCGAATAAGAAGAAAGTGTACGGACTTGGTCAATCTATCAACCACGACCCAAATGGTGTCATGCCCCTTCGACGACCTCGGAAGTCCCGAAACAAAATCCATAGTGATATTCTTTCACTTTCACTCCGACACTGGCAACAACTGCAATAACCCTGCTGGTCTCTAGTGCTAGGCCTTCACTTGTTGGTAAGCAAGGCATTGTGAAACGAAAAGTGCTATGTCCATCTTCATCCCCTTCCACCAGAATTACCTACGTAAATCATGGTACATTTTGGTGCCACCCAGATGCACCGTCAGGCGAGAATGATGAAACTCACAGAGCACGTCATCACGACATAACTACAGCACGAAGATCCTTCCTGCACAAATAGGTACTTCAAACTCTTATGATCTGAGAACATCTCAAAACGCTCTCTATACAAATAATGTGTTCGGGTCTTTAAAGCAAAGACCACCGCCGCAAGCTCCAAGTCGTGAGTAGGGTAGTTCTTCTTGTGCGTCTTCAACTGCCTTGATCCGTAGGCAATTACTTTGCCTTGGTGCATCAACACGCAACCCAACCCCTCGTGAGATGCATCACAATAGACGGCATAGCCAAGTCCTCTTCTTCTCACAGGTACAATCAAGATAGGCGCGCTTTTCAACCTCTTCTTCAATGTCTGGAATGCGAGTTCACAACTGTCATTCCACACGAATTTAATACCCTTCCGCGTGAGGCGTGTCATAGGTGCTGCAAGTCTAGAAAAGTTCTTCACAAACCGACGATAATAACCCGCCAAGCCTAAGAAACTCCGAATCTTGAACACGTTCTTCGGTCTCTCCCAACCCATCACAACTTCTATCTTAAGAAGAATCCACCGCCACCCTATCTCCCGAAACTACGTGCCCCAAAAACATAACCTCGAGCAACCAGAACCTGCACTTGTCGTACTTTGCATATAAACGATGCTCCTGCAATTATTGTAGGCCAATCCGAAGATACTCCTCATGCGCCTTCTCTGATGGTGAGTAAATGAGAATGTCATCTACAAATACGATCACGAATCTATGGAGGTATGGGTGAAAGATATGGTTCATGAGATCCATGAATGTCACCAGCGCGTTAGTCAGTCCAAATGGCATGACTAATAACTCAAAATGTCTATAACTAGTGCGAAAAGCTGTCTTTGGGATGTCCTCTTCTTTGACCGCAACTGATGATAACCCGATTTCAAATCTATTTTGAAAAAGCAACACGATCCCTTCAGTTGATCAAACAAATCATCGATACGAGGCATATGATACTTGTTTTTTTACAGTCATGTGGTTTAACTTACGATAATCAATACGTAGACGCAAGGGTCCATCCTTTTTCTTTGCAAATAATACTGGAGTTCCCTAAGGTGACACACTTGACAGATAAAACCTATATCCAAAAATTCTTAGACCTGCACCTTCAACTCTAGTAACTCGGCTGGCGCAAAATGGTACGTAGGCATAGAAATGGGGGCAATAACAGCAGTCTCATGAATGAGATCATTGGAAAACTCCACTTCTCGCCGTGGCAAAAGCTTATTAAACAAATCGTTCAGGAAGACATCCGAAAACTCACGAACAACGGTAGAAAGCTCTCAACGAGTGAAATTAGGCTCGCTTGTAGACAGTGCGGAGAAAAGGAGGTTAAGGCTATCATGAAACCTCAAACTATGAGGTCTAGGCACTAAGCCGTCGTCTCGGTCATCCACGAAATAAAAAGTCTCTTCGGTGTGCAAACAAACACTCGTCGTCGGTTGCAATCGGTAAAGGAGCGAAAGGTGATCATTTAGTCCATCCTTAATATGATATCAGACCAAGTCATATCGAGCACAATGAAATCGAATAGTAAACTGCGGTCGGCTATCTCCATTTCACATGCTCTACAAACACGTCTCAACACAGTTGTCTCACCAATCAGTGTCTCCACACATAAGGCACTATTCAAGACGCCTATCTCTAGCCCCAATGCAGATGGAAATGCGGATGAGATGAATGAATGCGATGCTCCGGTGTTAACAAGAACACTAGCCCAACAACGATACACTAGAAAGGTATCTCGGATGATCGATGGACTAGCTGTGGTATTCGGCACGACAAGTGCCACCGAAGTACTGGGTTCTACGAGGCCGTACGCTCGTCTCTGGTTCCCCTGATTCTGCCTGCTATTCCCCCTGGGTCCCAATTGTCTCACTGATTGGGCTGAAGTAGTCCCTCCTGCGGTCCTCGTCGACTGCATTCCTGATTACTGTTGCGACTGGCCATAGCCCTGTCGTCCCTGAGATGCCTGCTCTAGATCTGCTCTTGAAGCACTCTGAACATTCCCTCCCTAAGGGCAGTCTTGACATATGTGACCTGCCTGGCCATATCGGAAACAAGAGAATGGGGTTCTTCCCCGAGTCTGACTCTACTGTTACCCTTTTCATGGACACTCCCTGGCACGATGCCCCGGCTGTTTGCAAAAGAAGCAAACTATCTCCCGACGCTCAGAACGTCCCGATGAAGTAATAGATGGTGCCGGTGCTGAACGTGGCTGCCGTTGGAATCCCATAGGGAGAAAAGAACTAGGATCTCTTGATTTGTGCTTCTTAAACTGGCGCTCATCTGACTGCGCACTTGTACCTCCCGGCTTTGACTTACTCTCCCTGATCTTGCGGCTTTGAGCTATTTCATTCTCGACTTTGATGGCGACCTCCACTAGCTCTGTGTAGACCCGAATTCCTAGAGTCGCAATTCTGTTTTTGACGGAGGGTCAAAGACCCTGCTCAAATCGGTTCGCGTGCAAATCTTCTGTTGCCACCATCTCCGGTGTAAATCGCGACAAATTCGCAAACCTGGCCTTGTACTGGATCACCGTCATGCTACCCTGGATGAGGGAGAGAAACTCCTCCCGGTAGGTGTCCCTCAAAGATCCTGAAAAATGCTTCTCCAGAAAGACCATAGTGAAAGCAGTCCACGTGCCCTCTACTATCGTCTTAGCAAACTTCTACCACTCCCGCGAGTCTTCCCGAAGTTAGAATGCTGCAAACCTAACCTTACCCTCAGCTCATCTTCCATAATCTCTAGTGTATCAAAGATCGTAGTGGTCACCTCTAATCACTCGGTGGCAGCTTTGGGATCAGGCTCCCCAAAAAAGGTTGGAGGATCCAACCGTTGAAACTCTCTCATCGCCACTGTAGCCTTTGGCTCGGGAGTTCTTGTTCCTCCCCTAGCCGCCTCAGCTAAAGCTCGCATTGTTGTGAGCATCTCTTGGATAACATCAACACCGCCCGCTTGTTCCTACGGGGTATACACATTCCCTTCTTTCGAATTAAAAGACCCTTTTGCCGACAGTTCGCTCGAGCGGACCTATGGCCATTCGAGTGGCTACCAAGTGAAGGCAATCCGAAGAAAGAAAATTGTATAAGGTTTAAATTTTGATCCAAACACCTCAAAACTCATTCAAACAACTCATAATAATTGTTCTTATGCATTACCAAGCACACAATTATCATGATTAAGTTTCAATTCTTTTCACGCAATTAAACATTTTTCCATTTTTCATTGAAGTCTCATAATACGTTTTAATTTATAATCAAAATAAAAAGGAACCGGGTCCCTACAACTTCACCCCTTAGGAAGTTTCATCCCCGAAATTCAACATGCATCAAGAAGTAAACAATTCAGGATACTTTAAACGAACTTCCGACTCCCGCTCCCACGTAACTTCTTCAACACCATGATGAAGATACTAAGGGTCTGCTTGGTTGCGTTTTCTAAAATTGTAATTTGAAATTTTTTTTTGAAAAATGAATTTGAAAATTGTTTTCTAATATTTTGAAAAATGAAATTGCCTTTAGTGTATTACTTTTAGAAACCCTAGCCCAATCCCAAACCCAAACCTAAACCCAACCCTGACCCTAACGCCGGCGACCCCCTTGAGAGTAACCAGAGTTTGCGCCGCCGCCGGTGAGTATCAGAAAACCTATTCGCAACGACGGCGGCGATGGTGGTAGCTCGATGAGTATCAGACCCCTTGACAATGATGATCTGTGTTTGATTTTGTCAGAAAAATGCCTTGCGACGGCGGCGGCGATAGTGGTAGCTCGGTGACGACAATGACAGGCCGGCGACGATGGTGGATGCTCGACGGCGGCGGCGGCGAAACTTGAAACCCTAGCTGATGACGACGACGACGACGAAGAAAGGTCGTGACGACGACGATGCCTTCGATAGCGAAGAAAGCTCACGACGACGACGACGACGATTTCAACGACGAAGAAAGCTCACAACGGTGACGGCGACGACAAATTCGAACGGCAACGACGACAACTTCGAACGACGACGACGGCAAAGAAAGCTCTGTGTTTTCATTTTGTCTGAAGAAAAATGAATCAAAAAATGTGAAAACGTCATTTTCTTGTTTTCAAAAAAATCTTAATTTTTAACTCAGTTTTTTTTAATTCTCTTAAAACTGTTTTCGAAAAACACAACCAAACGGGACCTAAACCTTTACATAGGCGATGGTTCTCCCTCGTAAGACTTGCTATTTGGTTTCTTGGATTCTCATTGGTTTCTCTTCATAGGTGATGTTGTCCTTAACTCTCAGCTCGGTTAAATCCAAAACATGTTAAGGGTCCGATTCATATTTGCGCAACATGGACACGTGGAATACATTATGCACAGATGTTAACTATGGTGATAAGGTAAGGCAATGGGCCACCTCTCTGATCCTCTCAAGGATCTCGAACGAACCAATAAAACGTGGCGGCAACTTCCCACACTTCTCAAACCTCATCAATCCCTTTCGTGGCGAGACCTTTAAGAGCACATGGTATCCCATCTCGAACGCCAATGGTTTTCTCCTCCTATCTGCATAACTCTTTTGACGGTTTTTGGCAGTCACTATACGCTTATGGATTGCAACGATCTTCTCCGTGGTCTCACGCACAAGGTCAGGCCCCAACACGACCGTCTCCCCAAAGTTGGCCCAACAAATCAGTAACCTACAAGGTCTACCATATAACGCCTCATAAGATGCCATCTCTATGATCGACTGATAACTGTTATTATAAGCGAATTCTACCAACGACAAATGATCCTCCCATAATCCACGAAAGTCTTGAACGTATGCCCGCAACATGTCCTCAAGTATCTGAATGGTGCACCCCAACTGACTATTTGTCCGAGGATGGAAGGCAGTACCGAGAAGTAGGCTCGTCCCTGTGGCTGACTGTAAACTTTGCCAAAAGTGTGAAGTAAAATGGGGGTCTCAGTTTGAGACAATAGAAACTGGCATTCAGTGGAGTCTGCTCACGTACAATCTGCTAAGCTTATCCACTGAATTCGTTATGCGAATAGGAAGAAAGTGAGTAGACTTGGGCAACCTATAAACCATGACACAAAGAGCTTCATGCCCCTTTGGCGACCTCAGAAGTCCCAAAACAAAATCCATGGTGATATTCTTCCACTTCTACTCCGACACGGGCAATCGCTGCAATAACCTTGCTGGTCTCTGGTGCTCGGCCTTCATTTGCTGGCAAGTAAGGCATCGTGAAACAAAAAGTGCAATGTCGTTTATCCTTTTCCACCAGAACTGCTTACGTAAATCATGGTATATTTTGGTGCCACTCGGTGCACCGCCAGACTAGAATGATGAAACTCACAGAGCACGTCATCACGACATGACGCTGGCACGAAGATCTTTCCTGCGAAAATAGGTACTTCAAATTCTTATGATTCGAGAACACCTCAAAGCGCTCTCTGTACAAATACTGTCTCCAGGTTTTTAAAGCAAACACCACCGCTTCAAGCTCCAAGTCGTGAGTATGATAGTTCTTCTCGTGCGTCTTCAACTTTCCCGATCTGTAGGCAATCACTTTGCCCTGCTGCATCAACACGCAACCCAACCCCTCGTGAGACGCATCACAATAGACGGCATAGCCAAGTCCTCTTCCTCTCTCAGGTACAATCAAGATAGGCGCGCTCGTCAATCTCTTATTCAATGTCTGGAAGGTGAGTTCACAACTATTATTCTACACGAATTTAATATCCTTTCGCGTGAGGCGCGTCATAGGTGCTCTGCAAGTCTAGAAAAATCTTTCACAAACCGACGATAATAACCCGTCAATCCTAAGAAACTCCGAATCTCGAACACGTTCTTTGGCTTCTCCCATTCCATCACAATTTCTATCTTAGAAGAATTCACCGCCAACCCGTCTCCCAAAACTACGTGCTCCAAAACTTAACCTCGAATAACCAGAACTCACATTTGTCGTATTTTGCATATAAACAATGTTCCCACAATAACTGTAGGGCAATCCAAAGATGCTCCTCATGCGCCTTTTCTGATATTGAGTAAATGTGAATGTCATCCACAAATACGACCACGAATCTATCGAGGTACGGGTGAAAGATATGGTTCATGAGATCCATGAATGTCGCTGGCGCGTTAGTCAAAATGGCATGACTAGAAATTCAAAATGCCTGTAACGGGTGTGAAAAGCTGTCTTTGGGATGTGCTCCTCCATGACCCGCAACTAATGATAACTTGATCTCAAATCTATTTTGGAGAAGCAACACAATTGCTTCAGTTGATCAAACAAATCATTGATACGAGACATATAATACTTGTTTTTGACGGTCACGTGGTTCAACTTACGATAACCAATACATAGACGCAAGGATCTATCTTTCTTCTCTGCAAATAATGTCGGAGCTCTCCAAGACGACACTATAAAACGAATAAAACTTTTATCCAATAACTCTCGGACCTGCACCTTCAACTCTAGCAACTCAGCTGGTGCAAAACGGTACGAAGGCATAGAAATGGGGGCGGTCCCCGGAATGAAATTAATGGAAAACTCCACTTCCCGCCGTGGCAGAGGCTCAAACAAATCGTCCGGAAAAACATTCAGAAACTCACAAACAACGGGAGAAAGCTTTCTACGAGTGAAATCAAACTCGCTTGTAGACAAGGTGAAGAAAAGGAGGATATGGCTATCATGGCCCCGCGTACTATGAGGCCTAGGCACTAAGCCGTCATCTCATTCACCCACGAAATAAAAGGAGTTTCCCTCCGATGTGCAAATAAATACTCGTCGTCGGTCGCAATTGATAAAGGCACGAAAGGTGATCAACTAGTCCATCCTTAATATGATATCGGACAAAGTCATATCAAGCACAACGAAATCGAACACTAAACTGCGGTCGGCTATCTCCATCTTACATGTTCTACGAACACGTCTCAACACAGTAGTCCCATTAATCGGTATCTCCACACAGAAGGCACTATTCAAGACGTCTACCTCTAGTCTCAATGCAGATGCAATTGCAGATAAGATGAATGAATTCGATGCTCCGGTGTCAACAAGAACACTAGCCCAAGAATGGTACACTAGAAAGGTACCTCAGATGGTTGATGGACTAGTTGTGGTTTCTGGCACAGCAGGTGCCACCGAAGTACTCGGCTGTCCGGGGGCATATGCTCGTCCCTGGTTCCCCTGATTCTGCCTGCTGTTCCCTAAGCTCCTAGTTGTCTCACTAATTGGGCTGAAGTAGCCCCCCCTGCGGTCCTCGTCGACTGCATTCCTGATTGTTACTGCGACCGGCCATAGCCCTATCGTCCCTAAGATGCCTGCCCTGGATGTTCTCCTGAAGCACTTTGAATATTCCCTTCCAAAGGGCAGTCTCGGCATATGTGAACCGCCTGGCCACACTGGAAACAAGAGAATGGGGTCCTCCCCTGAGTTTGACTCTGCTGTTGCCCTTTTTGTGGACACACTCTGGCGCGATCCCGGCTGTTTGCGAAAGAAGCAAACTATCTCTCGATGCTCAGAACGTCCTGATGAAGCAATGGATGGTGCGGGTGCTGAACGTGGCTACTGCTGGGATCCCATAGGGAAAGAATTAGGGCCTCGACTTCTGCTTCTTAAATGGGCGCCCATTTGACTGCGCATTCGTATCTCTTTGCTGTGACTTGTTCTCCCCGATCTTGTGGCTTTTAGCCATTATATTCTTGACTCTGCCTTTGATTGAGGGCCGAAGACCCTGCTCAAATCACTTGGCGCGCAACTCTTTCGTTGCCATTATTTTCGGTGTAAATCGCGACAAATTCGCGAAGCTAGCCTCATACTGGACCATCGTCATGCTACTCTGGATGAGGGAAAGAAATCTCTCGGTAGGTATCCCTCGAAGATCCTGAAAAATACTTCTCTAGAAAGACCCAAGTGAAAGTAGCCCACATGCCCTCCACTGTCGTCTTGGCAAACTTCCATCACTCCCGTGCGTCTTCCCAAAGTTGGAATGCCGCAAACCTTACCCTCAACTCATCTTTCATATCTCTAGTGTGTCAAAGATCATAATGGTCACCTCTAATCACTCGGTAGCAGCTTTTGAGATTAGGCTCCCTAGAAAAGGTTGGAGAATCCAACCGTCGAAACTCTCTCATCGCCACTGTAGCCTTTGACTCGGGAGTTCTTGCTCCTTCCCTAGCCGCCTCAGCTGAAGCTCGCATAGTTGTGAGCATCTCTTGGATAACATTAACATCGCCCGCTTGTTCTTGCAGGGCATGTACATTCCCTTCTTTCGGAACTTGGGCATACGCACGATCTGGTCCACTCTTCTTGGTAACATCGCTCTATATAAGAAAGATACAGAGAGACATCAATACAAAGGTCTAAACTAACTCACCTTCCACTAATATAATCATCTTTAATCAAGTTATCACTTAACAAGTACAATCACTTCAAGATCTCTCATGTAACGAGGAGGACCAATTGGAATGACACTTCAATCCGGGTAACTCGTTTGGATATCTTGTTAGAATGGACGTCAGTCAAACGCCTTTCTAACTCGAACCCCAAACCAGTTTGACCAGACGCCTATGGGCAA
The DNA here is from genome assembly GCA_032270985.1 of Heliamphora pulchella. Classification (NCBI taxonomy): domain Eukaryota; kingdom Viridiplantae; phylum Streptophyta; class Magnoliopsida; order Ericales; family Sarraceniaceae; genus Heliamphora; species Heliamphora pulchella. The sequence goes on along the minus strand of JAULJZ010067231.1, from coordinate 3,636 downwards.
TAAAATCATCCTAAAGATCCAACCTCTATACCCAAATACCATATAGCATGCAAACATCAAGTCACTTCGTAGACATATCTTGCAAACACGCCAATACATGAAAGTCACACATCAATGCAAATTTTCACGCAATGGATCAACTATTCCCATGGCTCATAGGTATTCGAATATAGAGTTCTGATATCAATCTGTCACGCCCCCAAACCCAAAGCAAATGAACCAACCACGATAACCCGATAAAAAATGCCGATTTAAAGGAAACTTTAATAAAAATCCAGTCTTAGGCTCAAAATCTCACTACAAGCTCATCTGAATAAATGTTTTGAGAAATGGGAGTTAAACCATAAAAGTGAAGACTCCCGGGACTTCATTTTAATCTTAGATAAGGTTCCGAAACTAACCCATATAAAAATAGAATTGTATGTAAGAAACAAACTTTTGGTCCCAATAGGTAGGCCCGTTCGAGCGGATTGGGCCCCGCTCGACCGGCCAAGTGGCCGACAGCCACTGCCCAAGAAATAACAATAGACCGCTCAAGCGACTCTTAACCCGAGTCCAATAACTCAAAATTCATTTCACTACCAAGCATTCTATGAAACCATACTTCGATAAAAGTGACATTCTACTAATATAACGAGCTTTGAAACTCCATTCATGCATTTTAAAACGATGATACATGATTAAACCAAAGCCAAAAATATAAGATTCATGGCGTTATCGCCTTACATCTCCCAAAACCAACATTCTATATCAAGGAGTCTCGTACAAAACCATTGAATAAACTTGAACTACATGTCTGGCGTCCTCACATGTATACAAATTATAAGTACATGGCCTTAAGGCCTTACAAAACGGGTTCTTTCAACCCAAGGGTATTCTTTAAAGTAGCAAAAGGAATTACAATAACAATGATTTAATTCTCAAAAGATCCTCCTAAGGGACATGTAATTCATTCAAAACGACCTAACAAGGCCCTACTATGATCCGCCTCACTCGGCAATTTCTTCTTGTTATCATCTAAAATTGTTTATACAATATGAGCCGAGATTCATAAGAAATAAATTAAAAATGAGCATATGCATGATATGCGAGGATGATCATGTGAACGCACATAAGTTTATTTAAACCAACCTCCGTTTATAGAAACATCATTTCTCATAATCGATTTTCTTAATCACCAAAACACCACTTTAAACATTTATATTTCCTCAATTCATTAAACACTTTTGTCTCCTCAATTCATTAAGCACTTCAAATCAACTCAAGGTATTCACATTTTTCCAATCACATCCATCGTTACCACAATTTTAAGATTCCCATATTTTCAATTACTCCCGACCGTTAACTAAGGTTTTGCAAACACAATTCAATTATTGATTTAATTAAGTATCAAAACCCGGATGGCACCTATAGACATAGGCGTAGTTATCTCAACTGGGCCACGCAATGCCCAATAGATAAATACCCATTCTATAGGCCGACGCGAAAAGCACACATTTTCAGTTTCTCTCGGAAACATCGATGGATGGGTCGCCGAAAGCACTCTTGTACGGGGATTAACTCCGTGGAAGGGTCTATCCAAACATGCACAAATTTTCGGTATTTCATTGCGGAACTACTTGAGCCCAATTTTAATTATTTAATCAATTCATATGGTATCTTAATTAGATCATTTACGTCATTATCAATACGAGTTCAACTGTTAAACCGGTTCCTCTCATCAAACCCAACATAATTAGGATTTAAAAACATCGACAACCACCAATTTCTCATATCTCACATTCGAATTAAGTTAGTTTAAAACCCCCCAACCCATCACCTCATGGTTTTCGTGTTTCATCAAAACTCATAAAATTTATACATGAATAGATTAATACAACCTCAAATTTATCGAAAATCAAGTCAATTTCATCATTTGAGTTAACCAACCCAAAAGCTCCAAATTTGTCCAAGGTTTAACTCAATCAAAACCCTAGCTTCTCAGTTCACAAATTAATATGTCTCCAACATCAATAACATGGTAGATTGAACATAATTCTTGCTCAAACTCCAAGATTCATCATGCTTCAACATCAAACCTAACCTAGGGTTTCAAAAACATAGTTTTCCATGCTTGTATATAGATACAACAAAATATACAACTCATATTCATCAAATGATCAAGATTAATCTTAAATCTTACCTCTTGGATGACAAATTCACAAGAAACAAAGCTCTAGCAAACTCCAATGATGCAAACCATCAACCGTTCGGTGAAAAGAGAGTTTCCAATGTGTAGAGTGATCTCCCTACAATGTATATCCAAGAGGAAAGCAAGTGAGATCCACCAATGGTGGGTGAAAAGGTGCTTAAGGAAGCTCTAAAGGGTTTCCTAGGGTTTTTGCGCTGGTTAAGAGAGAGACGAGGGAAAGAAGTGAAGGAAAAATAGCTCCACCTGCGAATTAAAAGACCCCTTTCCCGACAGTTCGCTTGAGCGGACCTATAGCCACTCGAGTGGCCATCCGCTGAAGGCAATCCGAAGAAAGAAAATTGTATAAGGTTTAAATTTTGATCCAAATACCTCAAAACTCATCTAAACAACTTACAATAATTGTTCTCATGCATTACCAAGCACACAATTATCATAGTCAATTATTATCATGATTAAATTTCAATTCTTTTCACGCAATTAAACACTTTTTCATTTTTCACCGAAAATTTTATAACACGTTTTAATTAATAATCAAAATAAAAAGGGACCGGGTCCCTACAACTTCCCCCGTAGGGAATTTTGTTCCCAAAATTCAACATGCATCAAGAAGTAACCAACTCGGGATATTTCAAGCGAACTTCCAACTTCCGCTTCCACGTAGCTTCTTCAACACAATGATGAAGCCACAAAACCTTTATATAGGCGATGGTTCTCCCTTGTAAGACTTGTTATTTGGTGCCTTAGATTCTCACCGGTTTCTCCTCATAGGTAATGTCGTCCTTAACTCTCAGCTCTGTTCAATCCAAAACATGTGAAGGGTCCGGTTCGTATTTGTGTAACATGGACACGTGGAAAACATTATCCACGGATGCTAACTGTGGTGGTAAGGCAAGGCGATAGGCCACCTCACCAATCCTCTCAAGGATTTCAAACGGCTCGATAAAACGTGGCGGCAACTTTCCACTCTTTCCGAACCTCATCAATCCCTTCCGTGATGAGGTCTTCAAGAGCACATGGTTTCCCACTTTGAACGCCAACGGTCTCCATCTCCTATCTGCATAACTCTTCTGACGGTTTTGTGCAGTCACTCAACGCTTACGGATCGCAACGATCTTCTTCGTGGTCTCATGCATAAGCGCAGGCCCCAACAAGGCCTTCTCCCCAACGTCGGCCCAATAAATCGGTGACTTACAAGGTCTACTACATAACGCCTCATAAGGTGTCATCTCTATGCTTGACTAATAACTGTTATTGTAAGCAAATTCCACCAACGGCAAATGGTCCACGAAAGTCTAGAACGCATGCCTGCAGCATGTCCTCAAGTATCTGAATGGTGCGATTGATTGACCATCTGTCTGGGGATGGAAGGCAGTACTGTGAAGTAGGCTCGTCCCCATGACTGGTTGTAAACTTTGCCAAAAGCGTGAGGTCAAACGGGGGTTTCG
>JAULJZ010067220.1:0-13244 GCA_032270985.1 Heliamphora pulchella | reverse complement strand
TGCCAATTGAATGGCCAATTCAATTGCAATTGAATTCTACTATTGAATTCTGAAATTCAATGGCCAATGAATTCACAGATTCCAACACTTATTCTTAGGGATGTTTATAGAAATGGATTAAGGGGTATTTTGTAAGAGAATGGAAGAGAGTTTAAAAAATTTACTTACTTGTTTGGAGACCTAAAAATGGAAGATGACTAGGACTTAGCTTTTATGCACCTTCCTTGCTCCCACCAAGCTCCTTCTATCTCTTCCTCCTTTCTCTCCTTCTTTTCTCTTACAACACTTAGGATATTTTCGGGTTGCTCTCCCTCACTCTCTTGGCCTAAACATGGAGAGTAGAAGGGGTGGTTTAGGTCTTGTTTTATAGCAAAGGTTTGTAGTGGAGGTAATTATGAATGTGTAAGTTTTAATTTATTTTCATTCAATTTTCATTAGTTGCATGGCAAGCCTAACTCTTTTTAAGAAATTTTGTTTCAGATTTTGCAGGTGGGAATTCGGATGGGGATGTTTGGGCGGGCTCAAAAGTTGATTTTGTATTAATTTATGGTTTAAATTGTATTTTGGTACTATTTTGTGCAAGAAAACGTATAAAATATTAATTTTGTGTATCTTTTTGGTGTCTCATCCTACTAAAACCTATTATTTTAATGTGTTTATGATTAATTTAGTATTCTCATGAATTATCATAATTTTTGTAGTAATTAATTAAATAGGTATAAGCTTTTAAGTCAATTTAAGATAGTTTGACAATAATTGATTTTTTAACTTATTTATTTTGTAGAAACTTTAAATAATGATTTGTTTGTTTTTGTTGACCTATATTATTATATTATTATATATATTACTTGTATAAAAAGTCTTGGTCATAATAATGCTTAATTTTTACAATTTTTTCTCACTTTTGAGCTTAAAAAGGTAACAAGTAACTTTTTAGGCACTAATCCCAATGTGGCCGACCATGCAAGGGCATTTTTGTTATTTTTTTATTGTTATTTTGTCTTTTATTATTTAGTTGTATTTAAATATCTTATTTTGGGAGTCCATATGTCAAAACTTAAATTTTTAAGATTTTTTACTATACTAGAGGTAAAATGGTCATTTTACCCTAATTATGAGAATTTTTTATTTTTAACTTTATATTTTACGTTACATACTTAATTTAGGCTGTCACGAGATTTCTCTGAGCATTAGAGCTTCTCTTCTTGGGATTTGGCATTTTTAGGGTTTTCTAAGTTAAATTAGAGTTTCGGATTAATTAGGGTTTTCCTTACTCTTGCAGCGGCCTAAGATTTTGTCAACTAACCGTCGCTAATACTATGGTTTAGGTTAGATCACTACACAGGTCATTACCAGTCAGGTTATTACTACTAGGGTCCAAACTGGGTTGTTACACCTACACTCCCACAAACTAGGGACTTCTTTGGGCCATTCCAGTCCCCGTACCCCCGCCTCGTCCACCTCTTCTACCAAAACCTCCGACAGGTACAGGATGAAGATGCCAACAATACCTTCAATGCCTTCACTTGCGTCATCGACAACTACGATTTCGTCTTCAGTGCCTCCCATATCACCACCGCTTTATCCATCTTTGGCACCAAAGATGACGAGGAGGACCAGCGGCCTCCTGTTCCTGACACCGCCCTCGCCATCAAAATGGCTCGGTCGGTGACCAATGGTCGCACTCCTCAAAGTGCGATGTTCGCTCGCCACGACGATCTCACTGAACTACTTGGGTTCGCGGACATTGTCCTACGAAAGAACGTCTTTCCCCATGGATCACAATGACGAACGTTGTCACGCCTCCCTCATTTCCCTCTACTCCCTCCACACCGGTGTCGCCCTCTCCATCCTTCGCATTATGATCGAGGAGATGAAGAAGTTTCTTGCCTCCTCCCGAAACTGCCCCTGCCTTATGCCAACCTCATTGCCCTTCTCATTTTGGTGGCATCCCCCGGCTACCCCCGCCCCTATGTCTTATCCCCTACAAAATCTGCAGAATCTTTTAACCCTATGCCAAATAACTATACTCAAGCGAATTGGTCGAGGAGCCGACTCGCTAATAGCAGTCGATTCACCCTCGAACATCCCCCTGCCTTGGAGCCAGGTGAGTTGGGAGATAAAGGCACCTGTGTCTTCCCACCCTCACCCTTCTCTTCTTCATGAACCTTTACCGAGGACCCCTATGAGATGTTGAACGCTCGATTGGGCCGCAGTGAAGAGGGACATGCCACAACCCATAAACAGTTACGCCTGCTCCTGGCACATTTCGGCCTGGCTCCCCTGCTCGGATCTCTCTCACCCCCACCCCTTTGAATTTTGTTTCTAGTTTTTAATTTCTTTTTGTTAACACATGTTACTCCCACAGTATGTAGGCCCTTCGAGTATTTCTTTTCTTTGTACTTATTGCTTATTATTAAAATACATGTTACAATTTAATTCCATCTCCTTTGCGTTATTTTTTCCCTTATGCTTGGATGTTTGGAGATATCTATTTTTGAAATTTTCATGAGTTACATTGCAACATTTGCACAAGTGTACCTTTTCAATCTCTCCTTGTATGTGTTTTATTTCACTGAGGACAATGATCTGTTCAAGTTGGGGGTAATTTTAGGCACACAAAGTACTAATACTACTACTAATAATAATAATAAAATATTCGTAATTTTGGGAGTTTAAAAATCAAACTGTGACTTTAATCCCTCGGATAAAAAGCAGTATAAGTTTTTGGGCATACTAAAATTTTTACAGAAAATAAACCATGGACTTATACACTTATCACATATGCACTGCACACTTAGCTATTTAATTGGTTTCATGCCAATGGATGTTAGTAATGAGAACAACTTGAAAACCAAGGTGGAGACTTAATCTTTTGTGAACTTTTGAGATTTTATTTCTTTTCTGAGGGATATACTTATATTTACTCACATTTTTGTTTAAAGGATTCAATTGTTCTTGAATATTCTTGTTCTTCATTTATCTTGGTTGAAAATTGACAATAATTATTGTAAGTTTTATTTGAGATTTTCTAGAAATAAGAACCATGCAAAAGGTCATGTCAAACTTGAAAAAAAAATTTAGGCCATCTTTCTAATTTTTGAGCATATTCGTATTTTTGCTATTTAATTGATCTTTATCCCTCCTTTTGAGCCTTTTTACATGTAAGTCGTTTCTTATTTATTTATTATATTCAAAAGTGTCATTTGAGCAGATTAGTGGCTATATGGAAAAAAATAAAGTATGCAATCAAAAAGGGTGAAAAAGTAATAATGTTGCAAAAAAAATTGTGATTAATTGAATAAAAGGGCAAAATACGAATTTTTGTAAGGTACAGAAGAAAAAGTTAGTATTAGGAATGGTGAATGTAAGCAATCACTCAAGGAAATGAAAAAGTGAGTAATAATTTTAGTCTGTTCAATGACATATGCACTTAATTCTAATCCAAATGTATATTTTTCCTTCCTAACACTACAACAAAAAATAAATTCCTATAGGATCCTAGGAATGACATAATTTGATGTGTGGAAATAAGATTTAGCTCATCCTAATTCTCGGGTTCAAGAAAACTCGGGTTCAAAAAATCTCTAAGCTTAGTTTTGCTTCTCTCCAAGGAGTTAGGTTTAGAATTTCTTTTCATAATTAACGTACTTAACTAATTTCGATTCACGTTTTCATTTATATTAATTTCGAGAATGTGGGTTATTACATAAATACTATAAATTTGTAAATTTATCGCAAAGGTTTAGACTATTATTCTGTGGACTAAATATCTACTTGTGCAAATGCTTTCACATATGTTGTGAATTGTATACAAATTTCCTTATACCTGCAACTATTTGATTTGCTCTTTCTTGAATGTTATGCGCATGATTAGCATTTGAATATAATATGATTAATAGTTTCGTTGGAAAAGAAAATTGCAATTACATTGGAAAAGTTAAAATATCTTGGGTTTATAGGTACTGTTCCTGCAATTGCTTTGTTTTCCAACACCGTGTGATTAATTATTATTTCTTTGGGATATATATATATTCCTGTTATATTCCTGTCAGGTGTTTAGATTTTCTGAGATATGAAAAATATAATTGAAAATATCTATACTTTTATTTATTGCGAGAAGGGAATAAATCCCATAAAATTGTGAAACTGATAAGGATGAGTTATTCCATGATCTCAAATTGTTGACACCTTATGTGGACATATTTTGTGAGTTGTATGTGTGTTTTGTATTCAATGTCGCGCAGCTTTTGGCACAATTTTATTTGAGGGGGGGGTAAAACTCTATTTTTGAAACTTTTCCTAGAAATAATTTTTTCATGAAATATGTTCCTAACATGTTTTGATGATTTGAAAACTTCCATAAAATTTAAGTACGGTTTGATAGGTCAACACTATTCTTAAACAGAGTGAAGAGAGTCCAGACTTGTAGGCAAATTCGGTATATTTTCTTATGGAGGTCAAAATCATTGTTTCTGTTTGGTTTTTGAGAAAGTCTTTTTCATGAAAACGTTATATAACATCATAATCTAGTTACTGTCCAAAATTCATTTTTTTTTTGAGTGATTTTACTATTTATTTTGTATTTTTTCTTGACTGTCATAGAACTTAGGTCGTGTTTGTTTTGAGAGAAAGGATTAGGGGTATTTGGTATCCCCTTACTAATAATCTTAGAATAATGTATTCAATGCATTATTAATCCCTCTTTTTATCATTTCCATATTTGATTATTTCTTGGGATACTAAAAATTATAATATTTAATCTTTTGTTTGTAAATTAAAAAACAAGTCTTATGCATAAATGACAATAATACGCTACACAATTATAATCAAATCAACATGAACCAAACTAAAAAGTAAACATTTTTTTAAATAGAAAAAATAGTTTTTAAAGAAAAAAGAAAATAAAATATTTTTAAAATAAAAGAAAAACAAAAAATAGTTAAAAAATAAATAAGTGGTTTAGAAAAATATATAAAAAAAACAGAATATAAATAAAAAAATAAAACAGGTTTTTTTTCAATAAAAGAAAAATACAAAGAAAGAAAGTTTCTTAAAAAAAAAACAGTTTTTAAACTAAAACATATATAAAAAACAGTTTTAAAAATAATTTTAAAAAAAATTTTAAATAATTAAAAATAGTTTTAAAAATAAATAAAAATAGTTTTTAAAATAATTAAAAAAACATACTTTAAAATAAGAAATAATAAAAACATTTTTAAAAAAATAATAATAATAAACAGTTTTTTTTTAAAAAACAACAAACAGTTTTTTTTAAAAATGATAAACTTTTTTTTATAAATAAAAAATAAATTGTTTTTCTAAAACTAATAATAAAAAACTTTTTTTCTAATTAAAGAATATATAGTATTATTCTAAAATAATAATAATAAAACTTTTTTTTGACATTTGAATATCGATTGGATTGTCAATCCCACTCCTCCTTATATGAAAGAATTATTCTATATTTATGGGATTAGGAATTCAACCCGGATAGTGTATCCGGCACCATTAACTACAATCAATCATGAGATACATGATTATTAATCCAATTTCAAGTTTGTTTCCCTCAAAACAAACATGCCCTTAGACTTGTGTATTGCTGGGTGAGAACTGAAATTAGGCCCTTGGTCTTGATTTCTTAGATTTTACAAGTGATATTTTGACTTCAAGGGTTGGTATTATGATAAAAGGATACAAGGGTTGGCATTATGATATAAAGGATGGGCCTTCTTTAGCTTTAAGAAGAAGAGAGCTTTAAGCATCAACCGTAGACCCATTGGAAAATTTGAATCTTTTTCTTTCACCTATTAACAATAGGAGTTGGTTGGGAGTTGTTCTTTGGTTGCTTACTAGGCACTAGGAAGTTTACATCGAGGAGAGTTTTGCCTCGCGATTACGGCATGAATTTCAATTCACCGAACTTTCAAATGAGCGTGCTTAGATAATATAATGAAATGGGGTGTTAGAGAAAGCTTTCTGAAAATATTTTTACATATATGTTTCGAATAATGGAATTGGGGATGAATGATAGTATATGATTCTTTTATTTTCAAATGTGTTGTTAATCTCATGTGCTATTTATTTTAGAAAACATGTTTGAAAGATGAACAATGGTTATGAGATATTTTTACAAAAAATGAGAATTTTAATTTTTATTTGAAAGAGCCAAAGTTTGCACGTATTAGGCGTATGTGCGGTTGCCTTATATGGGTGTTAGTTTACCCTCAATCGGAATGTGCCCTGAATTGGTGTGTTTGCTTGCAAGGCATATTTTTGTGAGCTATGCTTATGGAAGATACACCTACTACTAGTACTTAAAGAGGTTCTCATTTCATCACACTAATTATTATGTATTGAAAATTGTGATTACAGTACCGATATAATTCTCAGTCGTGAAGTAGACAACTACTTGATTATTATTGAATAAGAGTATGTTTGGAAAAAACAAAAACAATAAAACGGCAGTTTTTAAGCCTTAATTATACTATTTCGAAAAGCCAAGTTTGTTTATAACTTTATAAGACAAATGTTTTGAGATAAATGTGAGTTTTTTTTTTATCATTTGTTAAACTTGTTAAACTATCTTTCAAAGAGTTTTAGTATTTTCAAACTTAGTACTTGATTTCTTCTTATTCATTATAATATTAAGTGCATTCTCCTGTAACTATCTCCATCACGCTAGAAGGTTAGTCCACCACGGTCAGCGTCAAAGGCATGAGCTTGAAGAATAGTTTTTGCTTTGGTGTTTTTCTTTTCATGATTTGTAATCATAAGACATATTATATTGGAATTATATTTTAATACATGGGATGAAGTATTCCTTGAAAACGAGAGTTTTTCCAATGTTTGTATAATGACTTTTTGAATCAAAATTATATGCTAGCGTAGCTTGTTTTTAAGCTTTCACAAGTTACACTGCCATAAGATTGTGGCGACATCATGTCTGATTGTAGAAGTAGAGCATCTGTGTGTGTGTGTGTGTGACAAAGAGTGCAATTATTTGACTCGTGCAAAATTAGAGGAGTTTATCATTTGATAAAAAAATTGTAGAGGTTTATCTCTTAAAATTGAAAAGATAAATTTTGTAAATCACTCGTGATGAAAGAGATGAAGTGACATATTATTTTATCACTAATACTTTTTAATAAGTGATTAATTCATCGTAAAAATGAATTATTAGTTATGACAGTGATGTTTGTCCAAATATATGAATCATGTTATTATGGTGATAAATTCTAAAACATTGCAGAAGTGTGGGGACAAATACTGATTTCTACAAATTACCTTAAACTATGAGTTATAGTGATGCAAATTCAATCTTTGATTTTTAAATTTTGAAATTCACACATGGATATGTCTTCAAATTTGGAGATGTTATAGTATCTCATAATTCCTCTAAATAAATATGTATCGTGAGGTTTACAATATAATATGCATTTATCATTTAGATAAAGCAAAAGAAATATTGCGGTTAATAAATATCTCATAGTTTTAATATGGCCAAAAATTGTGCCCGCAATCTAAATTCTTTGTGATAGCTAATTATTAATTAGGACACAATGTGTAATACAACAACTCTCAAATGAAGATTTCACTTTGCTATACAAGGTACCATGACAACCCAACCTAATTAATTGAGAATCCCAAAATTAGGTTAAAAGAGATAACCGAATTGTTGGTAACTAAAAAATCACCGAGGAGAGAACTCCTCCTACCTAGTCCTATGATGAAATAGTGATACTATACAATTGTTTCCAATAAGTTTGCTTTTAATAATTCTTATAATTGAAAATCCAAGTAGAGTATAGCAGGATACTCTTAATAAAAAATTATCTACATAAATGTGTACTGGAACTGCTTCCATGAGAATTAAGAAAGCTAAATTCTCTAAAATACTTATGAAAATCTAGAATTTTCCATAGCCAAAATGGGCACAATCGTGAAAGCCAAAAACTATGTTTTCAAATTTTTTATGTGAAATTTTATTATTTTAAGTTACACAAACATAACTAATTAGTCAATTAATCTGATAATTTATCACAAAGAAAGATTCAAGACAACAAACCACCTATCTTTATATAGAAATTTTCTACTTCTACTCTCTTGGTTTGAGTGTTGCATTGTTGTTTACATAGTTTATCCAATCAAATTTTATTCATATGGAGAATTATTAAAAATAATAATTTTTTTCAATGTGAATGATAATTAATTGGGGATGATAATTGAATAGTTACTATTATAAAATTGTCTTTTGATAACACATATTCAGTGTGAATAAGTGTGTCCGTTCATTATTTCATAATTATTTTAAATAATTACAAGTTCCTTCGTGTATATATATATCGTGTGCCTTTTTTGATTTTATACATCAAGTTTACTTCTGAGTTTAAAAGAGATTTCATTGCATGCATTGCGTCAGAATCCATATGGAGAGCACAAAATATATATGGAGAGTACAAAATATTGTTTTATTCGTTCGGCCCACCTATTGCAATGTATTTTATGTGAAATTTAAATCATCGTATCTTAAAAAATAAACATCTATAACACCATAAACACTATAGCTAAAATGAATCTATCTTAAGGACAGCATCAACACTAGCCTTGAATTCATATGGTCCGTATATCGAAGTCTTGTGCATGGTGATAATTAAAATAAAACAATTAACTTTTTTAGAGCAAGTTTACAAAAAAAAAATATATACATAGCTTCAATTAATTTGAGAGTTTATTCACCCAAAAATTTGAGAGTTTAACCAGAGTAATTTCATAGAGCAAATTTTCTCGAACGCCATGCGAAGAGCATAAGCCACATAACAGAAAAGATCATAACATTACCCGGCATCCCAAATCATTGATCAAGGATGATAAATTGAGGAACAAATAGCCAGTAAGATTTTTGAACATAAACTAATTCGTCAACCTTGTATGAGAAGACCAAAAATTTAATAAAATTGTGACACAACACTTACTGCTCAGATCCAGTTTCTGATACTTTATGGCTGCTGTCCTGTAGCCAAGATGCCAAAAATGTCATTGCTAATACCACAGCAAAAGTCCTACCTCTCTCATAATTACAAATTTTAACATTTTTATATTACGATACGATGATAAATCCAGTGTCATGATCAGCAAAAAAGCAAGCACGGATTGATTTGTTAAATTCCGGTGTGCGTGGACATTTTATTATAATTATTTCATAAATATCTTCGATCTGAAGAACAAACTCCTTGGGCGAAGAAGAATACTGCCACATATTACAAAGCCGCCATCTCCATCCCCATCCCCTGCAGGCCCCAAAAATAAAATAAAGTAAAAATAAATAAATAAACGGAACTCTGGTTCTCTCTTATGTAAACACTGTCAATTATTAGTCACCGCACCGAGGCTGGCTTGTCATGTTAAGATTGACGAGCTGATTCAGGATTGCAACTGCAATGGCCGGCGGATTCCTGGTATCTGCAGTGTAGCTTAGTTAAATAAAATTGCTTGATGAAAGAACTTAGAAATTAACAAATAAATAAAGGAATGATGAGGCCAATGTGTTTAAACATGGATACATTATTAACACTCTCCACAAATCTTGAAAGTCCCTTTACGGTAAATCTTTTTTACATTGTGTTTAAAGTTCAAACCATTTTAAATCATTTCATAAATGATCCTACTCGTATATAAATTTTAACATGATGTGTTTTTACTATCTCTATTAAATTCATCTCTTTTAAAGGATGATTTTATTTGTAATCAATAATTTTCCTGCATTTCTGTAAAGTTCATCTTAAATGTCTTCATTTCTAATATTGTATTATCCATAGAGTTGTAACGTATAGAAATCTAACAAAGGAGTCTGCCAATTAAATTAAAGCACATTAAAGCACATGAATATCGTGTTTTTCAAATTCAATAAGAAAATATATGACCCCAAAAATATTACGACATAATGATTGACAATAGAATAAAATTTAAACACAATTTTGGACTTTAAAATACCTTCCATTGATAGTTGAGTTGTGCGAAATAATATGTACTTGACGATCTAGGGGGTAAAAAAAAAACAACAAAAACAGACTCATATGGATCAATCAGCTCCTACACCCACATATACCTATATTAAACTCATACCAAGGACACAGTTACAGAAATACCTTGAAAACCATAAAGAAACTACACACACGCTAACGATAACAATATTTATTCAAGAAAATACTTTAGTTTAAAATATCTTCATCTCAAAACACCTTCATGAATTTTTGATTAAATGGTTTTGCATCTCAAAGTACTTAAACTTGATTAATTCTCTTGGCTTTGGAACTTATTGGACCATTTTCTGAAGCCTTCGATATATTCTTGATCATTCTTGTTTGTTTGTCTGGTGAGATCTTTGTTCACATTTGATTAATTGAGATTTGGCATCAATAGAGCTACCATAGAATGGAGTTAACCTTTGATTTTGTCTGAAACAGGTTTTATAAGGCGTTAGAAAGTGTGGACATTTCTGAGAAAAATGTTCACACATTTTGAACAGAAAGTTTCATATTACCAAAAATTTCGACAACTTTGAAGAAAGTGTCAAAATCTTTAGTTAGTGTTCTCAAAATTTTTCCAATAGTGGTCAAAGTGTTGATACCTTCAGCAAAAGTATTGACACCTTTTGCCAGCATGCACAGATTTTTTGGAGGCAAAACTGTTGACATCCTTGACAAAAGTGTCGATGCTATTGGGCTGTATCCACAAAGCTTCTCAGGGGAGGCAAAGGTGTCTGACACCCTTGAGAAAAGGGTCGTCACTTTCTAGGCAAAAATTGAATTTTTGCACTGAACGAGTTTTTTTAACGGCTATTTCATTGCATTTTTTAATGGCTATACCAACAGCCGCTATTCATCAAAGGGCTTATATAAGAGAAAAAGTTCCAAATTCCACAGACAAGAGGGTCACTTACAAAATTCAAGCAAGAGCATTCAAGCTTTCATCTCCTTTAATTTATTTTCTCAGTATTTCATTAGTTTTATCCACTGTTAAGGAGTTATTGTGAGGAGTGTACTCTTGTATTCACTTCTCAAACTCATTGGAAAAGGCTAGGTAACCCTTGTATTGACTGAGGGTTTGAGTGATTCTTGTTAAAACAAGACTAAGACCAGTCAAAACAGGGTATTATGGAAACCCCTCTCTTGTGAGGTAATCTATGAAGATATTACCAATTGCAAAGGTTTGGTAATACGAAGCTTTCAAGTTTTAAAGCTTTTTAAAGACAGAAATAATCAAAGGGAACGTTGATTATTCTAAATTTGAGGAGTGAACGTATTTTTTAGGTTGAAACCGAATAATAAATTCTAAATTTGCACTTCTTTTCCTTTCTCTATCTTTTAGTGTTCATAATAGTTCTAATTTTAGAAAATCAAATCACCACTCTCTTGGTTTGCCTACTTGAGTAACATTCAAGATACTTAACATACGAACATGATTCTTCACCATAACGTGTGACTTTTCACAATACCAAGACCAATGATCAAAATTTCGTTTCGGATTATTGCTTCGATTAAGCATTAAAACGAAATTATTTCAAAACGCTTCGAAATATTTCGAGAGCATTTCAAACACGACAAAATTAGAAATATCTACTGTTAAGCTAACATATTAGAAGAATGAGAGAGCATAATCTAAAGGGTTAGCTTCTCTAACTATTTATATTAAAACATATATTGTAATATTGATATAAATAGCCCTCAACATTCTCTCTCAAGCTGGTATATATATATATATATATATATATATATATATATATATCATGTGTAACAAGTTTGGTATAAATATATTTCACTAGTGAACCATATAAAAGTTTGGTGAATAAATCTGCTCACTGATCCATTGAATTCACATAGCTTGTACGAATCACATTTTGTAACAGCTTTTCTCGAATAAAAGGACAATCGACATCTATACATTTTGTTCTCTCATGGCATACAAGATTAGATGCAATGTGAAATACTGCTTAGTTATCACATAACAAATACATAAGATGTGAATGCTGAAATCCAAGTTAATGTAACATATATTTCAACCAAATCAAATCATAAGTGGTATGTGACATAACTCTGTATTCGAACTCAACACTAGATCGAGTAACAACGATCTGTTTTTTACTTTTTCATGAAACCAAATTACCTTCAACAAATATACAATAACCAGTAGTTGTCCTTTTATCAGATGGAAATCCAGCCCAATCTTCATCTGTATAACCCTCAATTTGAGTATGTCAATAATTCTAATATAACAAACTACGACCCGGTGCACTTTCAAGACATTAGAATACGTACAATGGCATCCCAATTACAATTCCGTAGAACATCTAAAAACTGACTAACAACACTAACTTCAAAAGAAATGTATGGTCTACTAACAGTCAAATAATTTAAATTTTCAACCAATTGTTGGTATTGCTCTGGACCTACTAGCAACTCGCCTTGATTTGCAATTAATTTTGTGTTGGGTTCATAGGTGTGTCAATAGGTTTTGACCATAACATTCATGTTTCACTTAATAAATCAAGAACATATTTTCTTTGAGATAAGGAGATGCCTGGCGTGATCTAGCCACTTCAATCGTCACCCTTTGACGTCGCCATCTCCGTCGCCACCGTCACCCTTTGACGTTGCCATCACTGTCCCTCTCAACAACCTTCAAAACCCTTACGTTGTCCTCGACAACCATATCTCATCGTCATCGCAATCGGCACCGACGCCCCCTGGTTCGCCATTGCCGCCATACACCTTCCAAGGACTATACCTCGTCACCATCGCCTTCGACACCAGCGCCTCATCACCTCGTCACCATAGCTCTGTTAGATATATATGTATCTTAGTAGTATTTTTACTACTATTCTGTGTGTGTGAGTGTAAGGATGTAATAGTGTGGCTTAACTTTTTATTATAAATAAGAGTATTCGCCTATCCTTTTGGGTACGACTTTCTATTACGGTTAACATGGTATCAGAGCCACCCTAACCCTAGCCATCCTCCTCCAACCACCAACCACCAACCACCAACCACCAGCCAATAGCCACCAGCCACCAACCACAGTCACCAGCCACAGTCACCACCAATCACGCCACTGCCAGCAACAGACCCAGAAACCTGCCACCTTCCTTAGGAAACCCTAACAACAACAGACCACTGAAACCCTAGCCACGAACCCCGCCGACCACCGAAACCCTAGCCACGAAGCTCTACGACCCTTCTACAGCC
>JAULJZ010067219.1:5498-35216 GCA_032270985.1 Heliamphora pulchella | reverse complement strand
TTACTTGATTTAATATGATAATTAAGTAATTAACTTACTTGATTTATAGCTCTAATTTGATTGTTAATGTCAGGCTCCAACCTTTGTATAACATTTTTGACACTGTTCATAACTTTCATGTGGTTGGAAAGACCTTCCCCGTATTAGAATTGTGGATTGAGAAAATAGCCCGTCAAATCAAATGATTCAAATGTCAATGAAATTTTAATTTTTAATTAGTTATTGTAAATATTTAAGTTAACTCACCAGCTGCATGCAAGTCGTGGTGTAGTTGAAAATATTTTTTTTTATCAATTATTTTTCAATAATCCTTGTAGTATCGACAATCCTTTTGAATAGCAAGCTTCGCCCTATCCATAACTTCATAATTAAAACCCATGGTAGGTTTCTCATCGCCATCTACCAGTCGAAGTACCTTAACAAGGGTTTCTTGCACTTTCAAAATTTCACTGGCTTTAATCCAGAAACGGCCGTTATTAATAACCCTGGGCATGCAAACTTCCAATAGCCCTTTTGGTGACAAAAGTTGCACTCATCCATAGCAACCCATGACTTGGGCTTTCCCGTGGCTTGAATCAGGTGAGGAGTAGGCAGTAATGGAGCCCGGGAAGAAACACCCATGGAGGAGGAAGGAATGGCAAAGACTGACTGAAAAAGAATAGTCATCTAAGCCACTTTGAATCATGTCTCCTCCGTAATAAGTTCTCGAATGGCTCCATCAACAGATGGTAAACGAGAACGATGAAGGATAGCACCACGAAGGGGCTCAAACTGATCATGAAGGGCCATAATAAACTGGATAAACCTCTGCTTCTTGCGATACTGGATATAACTGGTGATCAACTGTAGGTCAGAGGGTTCCATAAGGGCCTGTTGATCCCAATAAGTTGTCATCTCGTTGTGAAATTCCTGGATCAACTTATCATTTTGTTTTATGCTTCGAATGGCCATTTCCAACTCATTGTTTTGCAAAATTAGACGTGAGATACATATTCTGAAGGTAGTCCCACACATGCTTGACGGTCGTATATTTGGAGAAGTTCATTCCAATACTTGGCTCCACAAAATTGTGAAACCAGATGAGGACTTGTGCATTCTCCATATCCCAGAGTGCAATAAATGGCGCATAACCTTCAGCGTTGGAATTTTGTAGGTCGAATGGTAGAACCTGTTACGTATCCCTAACGCCCTTTTTCGAAGAGAAAATTCTTCATAACGTTGGATCAATTAGAATAGTTGGTCCCATTGAGGCAAATATTGATAGCTTGCAATTTGTCGTCAGTCATAGCAAATAAAGCACACAGAGCAAGATTCAATAGTACCAAAACTAATTCCAAACAATACCAAAAGAGTTGAATATTTGGAACAGGACCAAAAGGAATGCCCAACAGTACCAAAGTTGAACCAGCGAGGTTTAGTTGCTATGGGTGAGGTCGCAGAGTACCAAAAGTGAACTAGCGAGGTTTGGTTCCTACTGGTGAGGTTGCAGCAGTCATCGAAGAACTGGAGGAGGTCATTGGTGGTCGGTGAGGTCAACAGAGGTCACCAATGTACAAAAAAGGGGTCATCAAATGTCAACGAGACCAAGAGATGATATGTTCAGCGCTGTAGGTTTGGCGTTGGAGTGCTGAAAGAGGATACCAAAGATCGGTGTGGTCGCCGGAAAGGGAGAATGGACACGACGAAGTCGTCGGTGTTGGTTCCTAGACCGAAGGTTTGCTGCAACTTTTTTATTTTTTTTTGCAAGAGGGAAGTCGTCGGTGCCAAGAGGGAAGACGAGGACGGTACAGGAGGGAAGACTGACTGCGATCTAAGGTTTTGAGGTGCCAATAGGGATGATGACGATGGCGCAGAAGGGAAGAGAGATCGATGGCGCCGGAGAGAAAGAACTGACGGCGGATTAGGTTTTGAAAGCCTTCTCTGATACCATGTAAGCAAACAATGTAAAGACTACTATTATTGCATATTAAGCCAAAAGGCTTCGTTTACAATGAAAGAATACATCAAATATATGGGCTACAGAAATCCTAATAATAGTAATAGACTAACTGGAAAATTAAATCATAATAATGAGAAAATATCAATAATAATGACAGTATATACTGACAATCTTGATAATAGAAAAATATTCCAAAAAATTTGTATTCTCACAATATAGGGGCAATATTTATACACAAAAATATGAGACAACTTTCCCCAAGATGAAATGATGAGATGTGACAACACATTAGGCTTTCATGATTACTCACACCAAAAGTATAAATGAAATTATGACAATTTCATGACGACACATATTTGATTCTCATGATGACCTTCATATAATACATATATATATTATTAATAATTAAAAAATTTATTTCAAAAAAATGGGTCATTACAGATAAGTTCAGACTTATGATGATCCAAGTGCTGTTAGACAAATTTGTATGAACCAAAATTCAGCAAATTGGAAAATCAAAGAAGTGAAAGTACGCTTCCTGAGGACTGCTTGAGATCCACTTCAAGTCAGAAGAGTTCCACACTCAATTCTTTAACTAAGAAAGAGTTTCATTCTAACACTATAATGTGTAAGCAACTGGCCATCAATATAGACAATTGAAAAACTCGTAAGACAAAGAAACTATCTAAAAATTACCCAATCTAATATAGAAACCATAAAAGACTCAGTTTTGTAGGAAATGACTTCTAACAATTGTCTAAATTGCAGTCCAAGTGAAGATTCCTAACCAACTTTCGAATAGAACTTGTCAAACTGGAAATAAACCTAAAATGAAACTAGAAAATATAAAAATTCCAAAAATAAAACAAGTTTCCTGTACAGTCTAGTACTTCTAGAAGGACTTGCTAATCATAACCAAGAATAAGGACTTATAACCAAATAGACTTGAAATGATTTGTTTGGGACTTGGATTTCATCTTTTAAGTACATTCGCTTCAGAATTTAAGGTATTGAAAGCAATTTTATTTGGGTAAATAGTCATATAATAGAATATTGTTTATTATTCCTCAAATTAATCATGTAAAAACACAATTCTATAAGCATTATGGCCCTTTTCTAAAAGTTTTTGGATTTTGGTTCATTATATTCATTTTTCCACCTACTAATCAAAAATAAAGTATTTTTTCCCTCCTTACGAAAACTTTTAAAGGAAGTATATGTGAGAAAAACTTGGATTGCTTTGGAATGCTAAATTTATTATTTGTGAATGAAATGTACCATGTTTCAAGAACGTGCAGTCCAAAAAAACAGATCCTTATGGTATGAGCATTTTCTGGTAACACTAATTCATAACTCCCAAGAAAATTGAAATATTACGAAGGAAGGTGACTTCTAAAAGAAAATGACAGAAGGTATTATGATATTAATGGAAACACTTTAGGCAAGGATCCAAGTCATTTTGATGAATTTGCCTCTCCAAAATTTTCTGGTTAATTGAATGCTTTCCGTTCAAAGTCCAAACATGAAGCCTTTCTGTTTGCCTTCATCGATGCCTTGTGTAATCATGTGTTTCTTTAATGCACTATCTGCGATCTTCTATGTAGCTCCCCATGTAACACATCACTTATTTATGCAAAAGCAATATTGAATAGAGATTTTCTTTACAGTAAAGAATGGAATGATACTACAGAAATTGCCCGTGCCATCTGGCTTACAGGATCAATATTATTCTAGTTCTTGTAATGGAATTCACAGGAGAATGAGAGTTTCCCTTTTTCCCTCCTTATTGTTTTTGATAAGTTGTACAAGTTTGAATTAAAGCATAATTAATCTCTTTTTGTTGTACAACACTGGATAGGAAACTGGGGATTTACTCCTGCATTTATTTTTTACTATACCAGCCAAAGAAACAGAGAGGCTGAGCTTGGGTTGTCCGGAGCTCATTCAGCAGTCTACTTGAACTCAATTCAAACAAGTATATACCAAACAACTTGATTTGCTGACTATGCAATACAATAAATAAATAATTCATATGGTAGATCATCTAGTTTAAGTAAATGTCTACACCCAAATAGCATGATTTGCAGAATAAGCAAAATGTTTCAAGTTGGTTTCTACCAGAAAAAGGAAAGGGATGGGGGGGGGGAGGTGTCTGGTTAGCAAACATGTTTCCATGGGCTCGCTAGAATAAGAATATCAAATTTGGACATCCAATCTATGATAGAACTAAAGGGACCGGAATCCCAAAATCCAATTATATTGCATATGAATCGAATCAAACGCGATGCAGAACAAGAAGAGCATACAACAAAAAAACTGCACTATATCAATCCGGATGGACGGACGGACGGGGAAACCGTCCAAACGGAAACCGGTACAGAAAAACCCTAGTTTTTCTCTGACTCCCAAAATTGAAACCCGATACACCCACAAGGCGGAATAAGGACTATACATGCGTGATTCCTCTGGTTTGATCACGTTTCTGTTCTTGAACTTGAATCCAAAGATCAACACGACAGATGATCGGCAATCTTTTCTTCACTCAGATCTTCTGCTGTATTCTCGAATGCCGAAGACACGAACAAAGAGTGGGTTTTGATCCTTAGTGCTTCAAAACCCTCTCTTGCTACCTTTTTACCTCTTGGTTTTCACAAAACGTGGAAATCCTAAGAGACTAAATGATATCGCTTTCTGGCAGCCAGGGTTATAATGGCATTATATATAGGCTACAGCAGGGACCTAAGGAATAGATAAGACACGGGTTTCTAATGTAATTAGGAAAACCCACTTCAACCCAGAAGCTATTTCCTAAAAACATAAATTACAAATCATACTACTAAAGAATTGTAATTGCACTCCTGACCTTATTCTTAAAATCGAATTTTCGAGTTCCTGTTACTAAATGCTTATTATTCTCCTCACGTTAAAATTACAAATACCCGTCAATTAAATTAAATTACTGACAATTATATTTAATCGACATATTTCATAATTTCTTAATATCTTCCGCTTAATTTATTTGATATGGTGGATTATAAAATTCACCTGCAGGGTTTGACATAATGAAAACTTATAAGTTTCTTTAAGAATGTATCATCAATCCCTATTCGGGACGTGGATTCCGTTAATAATTAATATCCATCATATAAGTAATGTCGTTATCTAACTCACCGGAATTATAAACCCGTAAAAGATCGCACCATTTAACGAATCAAAATAACGAATATTAAATATACGTGTTTAATAATTATTTCGGAATTAAAAGTATAAGCAATCATAATAATCATGGGGTATAAATTAGTTTATATAATCAGTATAAAATTAATTATCCCAGCACGGTCATGTTTAATACATACAAAGTATACAAGCACAATGAGTCAGAAGACTCAGAATTATAGTCGAAACTATACCGTTCTCCATAATCAAGACAGATCTACTAAAACACTATACTACAACCATACCGATGGTGTGTCCAGTTCCATGTGAGACTGTGAATCATAAACTTATATTCTACAAAAATCGATAATTTGGTCTTCCGTGTTTAAGTAGAAATCTACGCACCAGATTAATTATTATGTAGAATAAAAGACACTCATACACAATATTAAATAAATAATGAAACACATACATTGCTCATACAGATTCTCATTAAAATGGAAAAATTATTTTTATTAATAAATAAAAATAATACCAAAAATCCAATGCATGGTTTTTAGTACACAACCCTAATAAGAACAACTTTAGGAGAACTTTTGGCATAGCGTTATCAAAAAAAAAGCGAATGTCCTAGCAGTTTATGTAAGCGCGCTAGCATTTTCCCTTACGAGAGTAGCTGGTGTTGCTTACTCTGTAAGATATGATAACGAGATAGTAGCTGTTCTTACTTGCTTGAGACATGGACTTCCAGAAATATGTTTTTCAAAGGATGATCTTGAGAAAAGAATACCAAGTTTTATGACAAATGACAACCAGAGGAGTTCGCCCAAAAGCTCTAGCCAAGGATGGGTCAATTGGATTTGTTAAGTTACCAGTTGTTCCAAAAACTTTAGTTGTCAGAAAATGAGCCTATCAATGTATATCAAGTTATCCAACACTCTCCTTCATATGCAACATGTCTCACGCTTAGAAAGGCGAACAAATTGAACTGAACAGGTGCACAATAATAAACACAACATAGAAATAAACAGATATCACGAAACTTGAAGCCAACACTCCTAGAATCAGAGCTCTAATACCATGTTAAATCAGCAATTATCTCAAAAGCTGACAATTGGTGACTTAACAATATAAATCAAGTTATTCAACAAGATTTACCAATCGTACTCTATATTCTAAAATTTTCATTGCAAACTTCTGATGTGGGATTGTCTCTTTACAAATCACCCCTATATACTCTCACATCCTCGGTGGCAAACTAGAGCTATTTTCTAGTAGCCAAAGTTACTTCACACAAAATAATATTTTCGGTGCTCCCCACAAAATTCCCGAGCCCCCCACGGTCATGAAATGGGTCAGCTATGAGTCCATATGTATTATATAAGAATAATGGGAGCTTTCCTAAAAGGGCTAACCATGGGGGTTTTAGCTGGGTTTACTGCTCCTATTTGTATTTTCAAAATTACCATGCAATCTTTAGCTGTGGTACGAGGTAGTTAAATTAGATGTCTACCCCTAGCGTATTACATTTTAGAGTTCCCATTCCATTCCATGTATTGGAACAATCTGCATTCCTAGTAACATAGCCATGTCTTCCATGGTTGATGTTCAACCCCTATAAAAGGGGTCACTTGCATCTTCTTTTTCATGAAGTATAATAAAGAGGTCACTTAAATAAGATGAATGTCGTTGAAATGAGAATATTAAGGTGGATGGGTGGTAAAAATAGAAAAGATAAAATTGGGAATGAAAAATTTTGGGCTTCAAATTATTCCAAAAAAATTACCATAAATCTCAGAGTCTCGACAAATCGATCGGAGTAAACTACGACGACGTTGATTTGTACGGATGATAACATCATGATGACATCATCGTACGGTGGCTAACATCATCCCTTCTCGTTTGCCCCGAATCGAGTCTTGGATGTTCTCAACTTGTTCTAGAGTTGGATCAGAATGCTCTGATACCAAGTAGAATCGTAAAGTAGTGATTTAAGGTTAAAGAAGAATATAGAAAATAGAGAAGTATTATTAGGAGAAAATAATTATGCTTAATTATAACTTCTATATCACACCAGTATTTATATAAGAGACACCAAAATAATTACAAAACGACCCTAACAAACATAAGTAATTATCTAACAGGTTATAAAAAGGTCACTTGCTGATAAAACTTGCGGAGCTAATTCCAAGAGATAAACAAGCACAAATTGGGCCAATTTGTTTATTTCTTATTTTTATTAAAAACTGCCATACTGGTTTCAACAAACAAACATATTTTTGGAAAACTTTAGCCAAACACTAATTATGGGAATGATCAGTTGAGCTGAAACGCATACTTTTTCTTTCTCTTGGTTCACAAAAGTCCCTCCATCCTGGTCTACCATGGCTCTTGCTACTTACTGTTTTCAGCAACATCTGATCTGTTGCAAAAAACAATTCCATATTCATGTTAGTTGAGGCAAGCATGCCTTTCAAGTGATGAGGAACTGCAATTCCCTATGCTGGTGCGGTAAAATACCCTTTCCATGGAATGCATATTTAGAAACCTTAACAAACCCTGGTTTGAATATTAAATGCAAGAACAAGTGTTACACCTATTCTCCATTTTGGTTCAAAAACCCTAAAATATAAATTTCATATAGGACTGATGTGTCCCATCCCCAGCAGTCCTACAATCTCTTTGTTGAATATCTTCCTCATAATTCCATACTGAGAACCATTGAAAATTAATAGGACTCAGATTGTTGGTTCACTTGTTTGGTCGAACATAGTGTTTCATACACTAAAGTTGGGAGTATCCTGTACTTAAGTTCAAATTTGTGGTAAGTCACTAAAATTTGCGCAAACTAAAACATTATAACATAAAAATATATCTGTTTCCAGAAATTCATCAAACCTGAACATGCATAACATGGCAAGTAATGCTTTTAAATAGTGAAGTTATACTGAATTTTCCTAAATAATAATGTGGCTGATATAGATCTTATCACTTCTTCTACGTACACAGATTCAACCACATAACCAATCATAGAAAATGATCCCAGTCGTATATATGTATGTAGGACCCAAAAGACATATAAACCCCACCAGCATATGGATGAATGGGATAATTTTTTGTGGTTGGATTTTGTGTTTCCTGAACTTTTTCTTTAAAAAATTGAATAAAAAAATACCTTCATGGTGGTTTCTGACATTTGAAATGTCAAATACAATGGCCACATCATCATGCATTGAAATTGTGCATCAAAATATTTGCTAGGATTTTCCTAATTTAACATCATTGTGCAGGTTTGGTCTCTTTTTACTCTTGCTATCTGTTTTAACCCCGCTGCAATTGTATTGTTATCAGGTACTAGGCAATGCAAAAGGAGCTGTGGCTGTGGTTATCTCAATACTCTTGTTTCAAAATCCAGTCACTTTTGTTGGTATTGGTGGCTACACAATGACTGTTATGGGAGTAGTTGCTTATGGAGAGGCCAAGCGGAGATCCAAATGATGTTTTTCGATACACATGCATAATGTTATTCATTTCTGGTGGCCCAGATTTTTTTATTCCCGAGATAGTTGATATTGCATGGTAGATCATCATTCACGATCTTCTTTTCTTTTCTTTTCTTTTTGGGGGAGGGGGGAGATTATTTTCATCATCATTGTACCTTTTTGTTCATGCAAGAATGTATTCAGTTGTATTAGATATTGTTGTGATCTATTCATAAGCAAGTTCTCATTGGAATCTGCGAATGCCGCTACCCCCTATCCAGTTTTTTGCTTTTTTCTATTGTACGGGTATTTGGGTGAATGTGCACCGCTTTTGCGCAGAAGATGAACGACACTAAGTGATCTGCCGAAGCTGTGAGATGTAAAAATACATCGGTAGGGGAGCATTCCGCCTTATGGGGACGCACCCGGGCGAGCCATGGTGGTAAAAGGTAATGTCATCGATGTTCTCCCATCTCTTTGCAGATTGCCCTTCTATTGACTCTATAGACAATTGGGATGTGGTGCCCAGAATGCTTTGTGTTATGTTTTCAAGTTAAAAAGTTTCAGTCTCTGCTTCAAACTAGGTATGTATTGCAGCTGTTGAGCAGTTTGATTCTTGTTACTGTTTTTCACATTTGTTGAGGGATATGTGTTCTTGTGAAGTACATAAATAGAACTATGGTTTCTTCTGAAATGTTATTAAGGAGACGTGGGGAAATTGATGTGAAGTTGACGAGATTTAGGGAAAGTTCAATAAGAACTGAAAAGAAAATTTTAAGTTGTAAATCATATACCTAGTTATGCATTTTCAATGTCCCAGTTATGATTTGTGTAGCTTTTATTATGATTTATTATTGTAAAAAAAGATGTGGCAACCTGTGATCAAATCAAAATGGGTTCTGATTAAGTTATAATACCTTGGTATTTTGTTGTTACTTCATTATGATCTATTTTTAGCCTTGGTTATGTACTTTTATTGTGGTTTTTGTAACGAACTATTATGGTGCTTGTTTTTGGTATTAGTCATGTATCTGGAGGAGGTAGGAAACTCTCAAGCACGGTTCTAAGAGAAGGAATTGACACCAATTCGCACCAATTACTGTGTACAATAGAGTTGTAATTCACTAGTTATTCCAGATGCTCGCTATGATGGTGGTTATATTTTCTTTTAAATAGGTTTTCTTGTTTCTTTTAAATATTTTTATTTTTGTCTAAATTTTTTTATTTTTTTGATTTCTCTCATCATGAACAATTTAAAAAGTAAACAAAATAATAAAAATTGACTAAAAACAAAAATAAGCTGTATTTTAAATGAAAATAAGTTTTGTCCTTTCTGAGCATTTTTTATTTTGTTGGCCAAAACTTTTATTTTATTCCTTTGTGACAAGGAAATCTAAATGGTAAAAATGGTTGTACTAAAAATTTAAAACACGCACACACACAAAGACGAAAAAAAAAAAACCTAAATAAAACTATCCCAAACACCACCTACGGTTGAGCTTCAAAAGTACACAAGGTTTTCCCCGAACTTCGAGATATTTTGAGTTGTCCAAAAGGTTGTCTGTCTCCGCATGTATTTGTTAAGTGCCCAATTTATAGCCATTCCATGGGTGCATGAAGCTAATTTAAGTGCTATTTTATATATACTAGTAAACCAGCCGCGATAAAAACTTGGTCCATTTATATTAAAGAGGTGAAATATTTTTGCAAAATGTATGTAGGCATACTCCCTATATTAATATACATAAGCTAATGTGCACAATAAGAAAAAAGAATATTTTTATAAAATATATTTTATATCTATAAAGTAGTTAGTTGTACAAATATTAGTATCAATATAATAATATAGCAAATTACTCATATACAACACAAGAGTTTACCAACTAATTTACCAATATGCCTACTAAGTAGTTTGTCTACAAAATAAGTTCAAAATATTATATATGCTGGATTGATAAGAAAAATATTACAAACATAATATTTACGTTATGCATTTAAGTGTGTGCTAATTTTTAGTAACACATAAAGAGCTTTTAATTTTGAACAGCTATTTATTTGATTCTGGTTATGAGATGAGAACATCTAGATTTTCTTTCTTGACTGATAAACTTGTTGGAATAGAATCTGTCATGCAAGAGAGTGGGAATGAACAACTAGATGTGCACATGAAAAATTTATAGTAATGGAACTAATGTTAAATTAGAATATTGAATTTGCACGAACTGCATAAACTCACGGCTTTAACTGGATAACATGATTTTTAATTTGTACTGTTGAGAATGCTTATTTTGCAATTTATCCATGATTTAAAAATATTGAATATTAAAAGATATTAAGAGATATTTAACTGAATATGAGTTTAAAATAAACTAAAAGCTATTACCTCTGATGCAAATTCCATAAACTTGGTACTACTGATTGAAAATAATTTCTTTGCATCATCTTCAAACATCGTTACTTTAATTGAACCACTATCATTATATAACTCGATTTGGTATCCAACTCTATAAAATTGTAATGTCATAACATTAATAATGATGTTAGGAGAAATTAATCATTTAAAAAAATTATAGAGGAATATAATTTGTTGAGAAAAAAGTAATAAAAATGCATGTTTGTTTAGTGATATTATTATAATACATTAGTTGTGCTATGACCTTTTTACCATTACAGGAAAGGCATATCTATGTTGTTTGTTCTATGTAATTATAATTTAATATGGTATTGAATTTATATAACACATGGTAAAATAGAAAGAAAACCTAAATTAAATCTAAAAATTCTCTAGGTAGGCTACTCTCTTTGGTTAATCTTTAATTTTGGAGAGTTAGTTTTAAACCTTCTTCTATGATTCTTTTTTTAGTGAACCTTCTTCTTCTAAGATTCAACTGGTCATATTTTGCAAGTTAAAAAATATTATTTTATCATGATGTTTTATTTTTATACGCTTATCTCAAGCTCGTCTCGATAATTCGAACTGTTTATCTTGTAAAGCATATTAAGAAAATAATCTCAATAAAAACATAGATTGATTTGATATTTGTAGATATAGTGCCGTATAACATTTATTTTAACGGTATGTGTTATTTTAATAATAGGCCATTTATTTTATTTAACATAAATATATTTACATAATTAGTTATTGATATTCGATCGATTTAATTTTTTGCATGAATGATCCTCTAAATGAGTTCTATAAAATGAACAGTACAATTAAGAAAATAAATATGAGATGTATCTATAATAATTATACTTAAATTATTATACATTATGGAGAATAATAAAAAGTAACATTTGGAGTTCCAAGGTTAGCACATGGCTTTTCATTCTACAAGGTAGAAAACATACTTTTTTTTTTTATAACTGGGTCGACAAATCCTAGGGCCCTGAAGTTAACAGCTGGATAAACCTTTAGTGGCCCTAAGGGGATTTGAATCAGTCACCATTGGGGAGCAAACCCAAAGCCTGGTCAGTTGTGCTACCCCTCATAGTTAAAAAAAATACTTTTTCTTTCATAAAGTTGATTTTTATAAACCCATGTCAAGTTTCTTTCAGTGATTCGAACTATTTATCCTGAAGAGCATATTAAGAATGTTAGGGATTTTAACCTTAGTCCTATTCGTTTTTAATTTGACAAATCTGTGATAAATTGTTATTTAAATTTTTTATATTTTATTCTTTGATATGTTGACACTTGCTCTTTAGAGTTATGATTTTTTATTGTAGTGCAGCGAAATCGAAGCAGAAAAACGTCAAAAAACTGCAAGCGGTGTCAATTGAAACTCTCGATTTCTGCACATGTCTGCACTGTCATGCACTAAACGAAAAAATATACTGCAAGCATGTTTTGACCGATCCTTGGAGGCTAGGGTTTGTTATAAACTAAGGAGACACAAATTAAGAAGCCCTTTATATAGCAGCCTGCCAAAACCACAAACCTTAGCAGCATATTTTAAAGCTGACTCGTTGAGGACCGCTAGATCGATTTTTTGACCGATCGATCGGTCAAAACATGCTTGCAGTATATTTTTTCGTTTAGTGCATGACAGTGCAGACATGTGCAGAAATCGAGAGTTTCAAGCTAGTCAACAACTCACTTGATAATCGTTTGGCTTCCGCACTGTCAAGTCGATCATCAAGTAATCAAACCCTCAATGATCTTTTTTTGTTCGTAGAGTCTCTTGAGTGGATTCTCAAGGGTTCGAAGTCTGATGGTAGATTCCGTCAGCATCTGAAGTCCGGTGGTGGATTCCAATGGCAGTCAAACATGAAGTTGGTGTACGTGGATTCGACAAGAGTAGGTTTACATTTGTAGGTTATTAATTTAATAGTGGTTTATAAGATTCTCTTGTAACCAACGATTTTTCATAGTGTTTGATCTTTCTAGACCGGAATTGATCCTGATTTTTACTCGATTTGAAATTTTTCACGTAAAAATTATCATCACACGTGAGGTTGTGGTTGCTTTATTTTTTATTGTGTGATTGTTTAATTATTTATCTTTTCATGGCATTTGGCTTCTTTGATTAAATAAATTAGTGCAATCAGCCTACAAACGAGACTTTTCAATTTGTATCAGAGTGGGTAACTTAACATTTTTTTAAAAAAAAAATTAGTGTGATCTTTGATTGATTTGCAACAATGGATTTTCTTAGAGAAGGTGTCTCGACCAACAGACCACCATTCCTTGACGAATCAAACTATCACTTTTGGAAAGTCAAGATGAGAGCCTTTTTAAAATCTGTATATGAACGAGTTTGGCTTTCAGTCGTTGATGGATATAAATACCTCACCATTATAGTTGACGGAGAAACCGTCCCTAAGCCCGTGGCTAGATGGGACAGAGCCAATTTTGAGAATACATGCTGGAATAACAAAGTCATAAATGCTATTTTTAGTGGAGTCATATAAAATAAATTTCGTATATAAGTACATATGACTTAGCTAAAGAAGCATGGGATATACTGCAAGTCACTCATAAAGGAACTAATACCGTAAAAATTTTAAAACTTCAACATCTCACAACAAATTTTGAAAACTTTACGTATGAAAGACAATGAAAGCTTTAACAATTTTTACGCAAAATTAAGTGACATTGTGAATGCATCTTTTAATCTTAGAGAAAGAATTAACTTCTAAAATTGTTCGAAATATCCTTAGATCTTTATCCGAATGTTTTCAACCAAAAGTCACAGCAATAAAAGAAAGTAAAGACAATGACTCTATTTCTGTTGAAAGTTTAGTTGGAAATCTGCGACCTATAAGCTAAATTTTTAAAATAAAAAGGTTTAAAAAAAATTAGCATTTTCTTCAGCTCAAGGCTCTACAAGTGACTTTGATGGTGATTTAGACCCTGAGATGATGGCTATTTTGTGAAGAAATTCAAAAAGTTTTTAAAAATTGAAAAGTCTAATCAGGAGAAAAAAAAATCACAAAAGAAGCACTACAAAAAAAATAAAAAATATGTCCAATTTTATTAAAAGGGGTCGAGAGGCCAAAATTTCTAAAATCCAAAGTTATGAATGCAAAGGATATGGACATATAGCTAAAGAATGTCCAAATTTTTTTTAAAAAAATAGAAGGATTCGTTGTCACTTGGAATGACGAGAGTGAACCCGAGATGGGTGATGAGGACGAGTATAATCCAAATAGAGATGGCAATGTTGTTGCTTCTGTTCAAGAAAGTAACTCAGGTGAAGAAGAAGAAAGTGACTCAGGTGAAGAAGAAAGTGACTTGGGTGAAAAAGAGAGAGATGGGGTTAGTAAATATGAGGATGATGAAACTCTCTAACTAATAAGCTTATGATAAGCTTTATAATGAGAGTTATTTGTTAACTAAACACAATAATAAATTGGTTACAAACTTCAAATTGTGTGAAAAAGAGAATGAAAATGTCAAGTAATAGTTAACTGAAACTTAAGCTCTAATTGTGAAATTAAAATCAGACAGAAAAATATTATGTGAAAAACTTGCAAAATGTGAAAAAGAAATAAACGACTTGTTTGAATTGAGTCAAATAAAAAAACCATGATTGAAGCTCTTGAAACTGAATTGCGTGCTAGTATTAAATATAAGAAAGGTCTTGAATTAAAATTAACTAAGTTTGAAAAAGATCTTTTGAATGCTCAATATACTTTCAGAAAGTTGAATGCAGGTACCAAAGCTTTGAATGATATACTAGTCTTGCAAAAACAAGCAAAAGATAAATCTAGTCTTGGATTTATTGGAGCCTCGTTAAGTAACTCAATGAAAGGGGAAAAAAAGTTGGTTAGCCAACTCAAGCTAAATCTGCGCCAAACTTTGTGAAAGCAGAAGCAAGTGAAGAAATGAGCTCAAAAAGAATAGTTGCTGGCCTTTCAACAAAAATCAATGAAAAGTTGAGAAATTAAACGGCTAGAACCACCATTCTGCATGGTGAGGCAAAACAGCTAAAATTTATTCATGTTTGTCATTATTATGGGATCAAAGAAAGCATTAAACTAAACTGTTTTCAGTTACATGATACTTTTGATTCATATTTTGGATATTTTCATGTTCTTAGAAAAGGTAAATTTTTTGACCATATGCATGATTCTAGGAATAGATTGAATTCTCTCATGATTAGGAGAACGGATTTTAAGACATGGACTGAAAAAATAATTTGTTTAAATCAATACCCAAATATTATGCAGTAAATTACCAAATCAAATTTAGAAAAGTTTGGGTAAAAAAAAGTGATCTAGACTACTTTCCGTCTAGTCAATATCCTTAGTTTTTGGTTGGTTTGGTGGTTTGAATTGTATCATTTATTTTGTATGTGTCATTTTTTTTATATATATAAAAATGTGGGGGACTTTATTAAGGGTCGAGTAACATTTCTGTGCATTATTTTATTTGGCTAAAATTCCATTATTTTGTTATTGAGATTAAATACATATCATTGTTTTCTGGGTAACCTAGTTCATAGTGGCTTGGAACATCTTCAAATATGAACCTATTCTGTACATTACTTGAATGCTGATAGATACATGGATCCTCTGAACTTGGAATCAATTTTATTTATGGGTCTTACTTATTTTTTAATTTTTTAAATTTTTTCACAAAATGACCTTATAGTGGTAACCCATTTGAACCCAATGTTTAAACTTCCTCCTTCTTTTGTCTCTGTATATTTGGTTTGAAGAAAAATGGCTACCTATACAAACCTTACTTTTTCATTCGTACTAGTGTTAAAGCCGTCAATGAAAGTATGAAAAGAAAAAAAAATGCAGTCTTTAGTTGAGGGGGAGTTATTCTATAAAGTGAATTGTGTCAAAACTTATTTGATTTTGTGACATTCTTGACTTTTGATAAATAAAAGTGATTCAACCATATAGATCTCATATAGAATTTGATCTTAGAGTCTGAAATCGTGTCAAGTCACACACACAGTGTTTCATATAGAATCTACTCTATTTTTGTTCCTCCATAGATGAACATAGGTTATTTTGGGACTCTGTATGTATTTTGATCAATTTGACTAGTCATTGTGGTTTTCAGTGTATAAAAAGGTGCATGAATCTAGTACTTGTTCTTCAATTTATTTCCTTACTCAAAAAGTTTTATTTGTCATTTTTTTTTTCGTCAATTTGTGACAAAAATGGGAGATAGATGCTTGGTTAAGGGGGAGAGCTCATTTGAGTCAATTTTTTTTAGAGTTCTCTTTTAGGGGGAGTTCATTTTTTTTTGTTCAATTTTTTTTTGTGTGTTATTCGTGTTTATGTGGCGTTTTGGGTGTGTGTTAGTTTTTTTTGTATGTTGACTAGATTATTTTTTTGTTGGTTTCATAGGTTTTTTCACAGAATTTTCAAAAAGGGAGATTGTTAAGGATTTTGACCTTGATCCTATTTGTTTTTAATTTAGCAAATCTGTGATAAATTATTGTTTAAATTATTTATATTTTATTCTTTAATATGTTGACACTTGTTCTTTAGAGTTATGATTTGTTATTGCAGCATAGTGAAAACAGAATAGAAAAACGTCAAAAAGTTGCAAACAGTGTTAGACCGCTCGACGCATCGATCAATCGATTGAGCGGTTAGTTGGAACTCTCGATGTCTGCATAGGTCTGTACTATTATGCACTAAAGGAAAAAATATACTATAAGCAGGTTTTGACTGATCGAGCTGTTCTCGACGAGTCAACTTTTAAAATATACTGCTAGGGTTTGTGGTTTTGGCAGGCTGCTATAGAAAGGGTTTTTAGAATTTCTTAATTTGTGTCTCCTTAGTTTATAACAAACCTTAACCGCCAATGAGCCTTCTAAGTTAATCAAGAAGCATCACAAGCCAGCCAACAACTCACTTGATGATTATTTAGCTTCCGCATTGTCAAGTCAATCGGACTTGTATCATCTCATTGATAAGTCAATTTCATGAAACTTGAAAATGAGTGAAAATGGTCTAGGGTTGTGTTGTGAATTTAGAATAAATTCTAAGGAATGTTGGGTGTGTGTAAAATCATAAGTTATGTGACTTGATTGTGGTTGCCATGTGAACTCGAATATAAAATAATTTTGATATTTGAATTGTTGATAATTGGAACTATAGTGGTGTCAGGTTTGGCGAGATGAACCTGTTTGACGGTTGGACTCGTGGTAGTTTAAACGTGAATAATATAATTGAAGTACCATGCTATTGAAAGGAATAATTAAGAATGGACTCGAGTAACTCCTCAGTGAAAGATCGAAAACTTGCGCAATGTAAGGTAAGCTCTTCTTTCGAGTTAATTCTCGTAAAAGTGAGTTCTTGGACCGCCCACCCATCGATATTTCCGACAGAAACCAAAAATGTGTGCTCTCATGTCAGGCTATAGAATGGATATTTATCCATTGGGCCTCGCGTGATCCGGTGGTGATAAATACGCCGAGGTTTATAGGTGCCGTCCGGCCATGGTACTTAATTAAATCAAAGAAAGAACCGTGTGTGTAAACCCATTGGATGTGATTGTATTGTGAACACGGAAACAAAATGGGGTTAAAGATTAAACAAGGTGTGTGTTGATTTTAATAAGGAAAGAAATTCGATTATGTGAATGAGAATTTATAAGAAAAGTGGATTCAATTTTGGGTTTAAGCATGTTGTGCATTCATATAATCATCCTCGCATGTCATGCATATATTCATATTTAGTCTTTTTTTTACGAGTCTCAGCTCATGGTGCTTAACCCATTTCAAGTGATAATGGAAAAAGGGTAGTCAAATGAGAAGCTTAATCTCAAGGACCGTTTTTTAAACTTTTGAGAATTGAATTACACGCATATAGGAATATCTCTTGAGAAATATATATCTTCTAAATGTAATTCGTTCGATACAATATTTCAGTACTCGATTTTGTGGGTATTCATTTTGTGAGGCCTTAAGACCACGCACTCGTATCTTGCATGCATGAAAGGATGTTGTTTTGGTTTTAAGGGTTGTATAACGAACGGATGAAAGATTTTTTGGTTTGAAAACGTTTTAAGTTGTTTTCTTAACTCTTTTACTCTCGTACTTATTGAATGAATAGTATGAAAACTTATATTTTCAAGTACTTTGAGGTGAGAAGTCAAGTTTTTGGAAACAAAAGTGAGAAAGCTATCCGGGGCTGGACCGCTCAAGCAATCTTGTGCACCTGTCGATTTCTCTAATTGCAGGTCAAAATGCTGCAACTGTTGAGAGACCGCTCGAGCGGTCTAACTAGTTGGGTGATTTTGTGCCTTTTTTTATTTAAGGCCCTTTTTTCCAAAGGGATGTTTATTTAAGGTTTTTAAACCTTCTCTTGTGTACTTTATACTTTAAATCATTGTTTAGTTTTGTTAAAACACTTCTCTTCTTGGGCTTTTCTCTTGGGAATCTTTTGGTTTTCCTTGGTTATTAATTTTGGGCATTACAGATTGGTATCAGAGATTTATGTTCGAATACCTAGGAACGGTGGAAGTGGTTGATCCATTGCGTGAGAGCTTGCATTGATGTGTAACATTCATGTATTGGTGTGTTAGCATGAAATATCCTAGACATAGCTTGACATTTGCATGCTATGTGGTATTTGGACATGGAGGTTGGACTCTTAGGATGATGTGCCTTGCCCTTGGGCGACCAGTCGACTAGCTTGGGGTTCGAGTTAGAAAGGCGTTTGGCCAACGTCTGTTCTAACCTGAAATCCAAATGAGTTACATGAATTGGCGCGTTATTCCAATTAGTTCCCCTCATTATGCGTTGTATAAGGTGTGCTAGTGCGATCATATGTGTTATGTGGTATCATGTTAAGGGACAGTGTTATCCGTGTGAGATAAGTGGGTTTAGATCTTGTTGTTGATATCTTTTTTCGTTCTTTTCTTATATAGAGCGATGTTGCCAAGACAAGGTAGAGGCCAGGGTCGTGGTCGGGGTCACGCTTATGCCCAGGTTCTAAAGGAAATGGATGTGCAGGCCTCGTAGGAACAAGTGGGCAGATAAGATGTGATTCAGGAGATGCTCACAACAATGAGAGCGTTATTCGAGACAACTAGGGTGGGAGCGAGGGCTTCTGAGCCAAGAGCTATTGTTGTTATGAGAGAGTTTTGGCGCTTAGACCCTTCAACCTTTTTTGGGGAGCCGGACCTTGAGTTGGCTATTGAGTGATTGGAGGTGACCACGACAATTTTCGACACTTTGGAGATTATGTAGGATAGTTAAGGATGAACTTGGTAGCGTTCCAACTATAGAAGGATGCTCGAGAGTGGTGAAAATTTGCTGAGACAACGGTGGAGGGCACGTGGGCCACCTTCACTCGAGTCTTCTTAGAAAAGAACTTCCAAGGGTCTTTGAGGGATACGTTTTGAGAGAAGTTTCTCTCCCTTATTCAAGGGAATCTTACTATGGTCAAGTATGAGGCCAAATTCATGAATTTGTCGCGTTTCGCACTCGTGATGGTGGGACGAAGGAGTTGCGCACTAAACGATTTGAAAGGGATCTTCGGCCCTCAATCAAGGATAGGATCGCAATGCTGAGGTTCCATGTCTACACAAAGCTTGTGGAGGCCGCAATCTGGGTTAAAAATGCAATGGCAGAGAGCCACAAGATTAGGAAAAGCAAAACACAACAGGGATCTTCAGGGGCACAATCTGAGAGGCGTCAGACGAAGAGGCAAAAGTCGGGAGGATCGGGTTTTTCCCCCATAGGATCACAACTGCAGCCACGGTCGGCACCTACACTATCTATGGGTTCATCTGATGAACGCTGGGAGATAGTATGTTACACATGCAGACAGCCGGGATATCGTGCTAGGGATTATCAGCGAATAGGACAGCAGCAGCAGAGTCAAACCCAATAGAAGGTCCCATTCACTTATTTCCAGTGTGGTTAGGCAGGCCACATTCATCAAGACTGCCCTTGGGGAGGGAATGCACAGAGTGCTGTAGGAGCACAGCCAGGATAGGCATCGCATAGATAACAGGGCTACGGTCCATCACAATAACAGTCGAGAGTACAGTCGGATAGGACAGCAGGAGGGGCTACCTCAGCCTAATTGGTGAGGTAGCCCGGGACTAGGGGAACAGTGGGTAGAACCAGGGATGGGTGTACGCCCTCGTAGAACCTTGCTCTTCAGTGGCACCTGTCGTGTCAGATACCGCAGCCAACCCGTCGATCATCCGAGGTACCTTCCTAGTATACCGTTCTTGGGCCAGTGTTCTTATAGACACATGAGCATCTGTATTGGGGCTAGAGGTAGACGTATTGGTTAGCATCTTGTGTATAGAGACGCCGATTGGTGGGGCAGCCATGTTTAGACGTGTATAGAGCCTGTGAGATGGAGATCGCCGACCGCCATCTGGTATTCAATTTTATTTTGCGTGATATGACCCTTTTCGATATCATCCTAAGGATGGATTGGTTGATCACCTTTCGCGCCTTCAACGACTGTGATCAACGCCAAGTGTTTGTTTGTACGCCGGAGGGTGATTCCTTCTATTTTGTGGGTGACCAGGATGATGGTTTAGTGCCTAGACCTCTCTTTGTTCATAGGACCAAGGCGGTCTCAACCTCCTTTTCTCAGTCTTATCTATGAGTGAGACTTGTTCGACTCATGGGGAGTTTTCTCCTATGGTTTGTGAATTTTCATATGATTTCCTAGACGATCTATTTATGCTTCCACCTCAGTGGGAAGTGGAGTTTTCCATTAACCTTATTTTAGGAACTACCCCTGTTTCTATGCCTTCATACTATTTTGCACCAGTTGAGTTGTTAGAGCTAAAAGTGCATGTCTATGAGTTGTTGGACAAATGTTTTATTCATCTTAGTTGTCACCTTAGGGAGCACGGGCATTATTTGCAAAGAAGAATAATGTGTCCTTGCGTCTTTGTATAGATTTCCATAAGTTAAACCATGTGACCGTTAAGAATAAATACCCTAGAATAAATACCATATGCCCCGTAT
The DNA here is from genome assembly GCA_032270985.1 of Heliamphora pulchella. NCBI lineage: Eukaryota > Viridiplantae > Streptophyta > Magnoliopsida > Ericales > Sarraceniaceae > Heliamphora > Heliamphora pulchella. The sequence goes on along the minus strand of JAULJZ010067219.1, from coordinate 14,226 downwards.
CGACAATTTGTTTGACCAATTGAAGGGTTCATGTTGCTTTTCGAAAATCAACTTGAGGTTGGGCTACCATCAGTTGAGGGTCAAGGAGGAGGATATCCTAATGTTCGCTTTTCGCACCCGATATGAACACTTTGAGTTTTTAGTTGACTGACTAATGCACCGACGACATTCATGGACCTTATGAACTGCAATTTTCACCCGTACCTTTATAAGTTTGTGGTAGTGTTTGTGGATGATATACTTATCTATTCACCATTTAAGGAGGCGCATGAGGAGCATCTTCGGGTTACTCTCCAATTGTTAAGAGAGCATTGATTATATGCGAAGTACCATAAGTGTGAGTTCTAGTTACCAGATGTGAAGTTTTTGAGGCATGTGGTTCCGGAAGATGGAGTAGCAGTAGACTCCTCCAAGATAGAGGCGGTGATGAGTTGGGAGAGGCCGAATAACGTGTTCTAGATTCGGAGTTTTTTAGGCCTGGCAGGTTACTATCGGCGATTCGTGAGAGATTTTTCCAGACTTACAACACCTATAACACGCCTTATGCGAAAGGGAGTTAAGTTTGTGTGGACCGACGGATGTGAGTTTCCTTCCAAACCTTGAAGGAGAGACTGACCAGTGCACCTATTCTTATTATACCGTAGAGGGGATTTGACTATGCCGTGTATTGTAATGCATCACATGTGGGGCTAGGTTATGTGTTGATGCAAGAAGGCAAGGTGGTTGCTTATGGGGCGAGGTAATTAAAGGTTCATGAGAAGAACTATCTTATACATGACTTGGATCTTGCGGCAATGGTCTTTGCTCTAAAGACTTAGAGGCACTATTTGTATGGAGAACGCTTTGAAGTATTCTCGGATCATAAGTGTTTAAAGTATTTGTTTTTATAGAAGGACTTGAATTTACGTCAGATGAGGTGGATGGAGTTTTTAGGAAATTATGATTTTGATTTGCAATATCACCCGGACAAGGCCAATGTGGTGGTCGACGCCCTCAGCCGAAAGTCTTTGAGCTCTTTAGCTCACATTGCCATGAGAGAGTGGACCGTACTTGGGAAGGTTCGCGAGTACGAACTATGCTTCAGTAAGTCCGGTGATTGCGCTACTGTAGACACCCTAATTTGACCTCGCTAAATCTTAGGTTTATCCGGGTGAGTCCAATGATGAAAATCAAGAGGAATGATGTCTCTAAACGATTATCGGGAAGCAATTCAAATCCAGTACTCTGTAAAATCAAACCACAAGAACACACATTGAGGCTGCAACTTTTAGACCTCGCGATCGTGACAAGAATCCCTTGAAAACCCAAAAAAATGTCACGGCAGCAACCTTCGATCCTGGCAACCGTTCCCTTTATTATCACAACTGCCATATGAACGCTTTAGAAACCCTAACCTTTTGTGCGGTCGCAACAAACATCCTTACGGTTGCAACGTTCAAAGGTAGCGACCGCAAGCTTGTTGAAATATTTTGAGGTCCAGAGCGTGCTAGCACCACATTGGTTAGCGTTTTCTATATAAACGTACCTTCAGTACGATTTTCAAAAAGGAGGAAGGACGATTCAAGTACGCTAATACTCTGCTAGATTACCGACCCATACCACTGCCCGTTCTACTGCCCGACTATTGGGATTGAATCATTTTTCGAAGACTGGACATACAATTCTTATATCCTACGACTTGAGAACTCATCTAGATTGTCGCATTTCAGGTATTTTGTTGGAACCCCGACATTTCACTCTCCACATTTCCTCCCCCGTAGAGAGGTCAAGTTAGGATTTGAATATCGATTTGTGAATTGAATCCTAATTCTTTAGTTTTGTAATCATTAGGTTTAATTGCCCCATTCACATGTTTAACTGTTCAATTTATTGGGTTGAATTGTGAGCATGCTTACTCCTAAAAATTTGGTTAATGTCGAATTACTCGTGCTTTCATAGTTTTAATTAAAATAGGCTTAATTAGATTTTTGTTTTATGTCATAAACGTACCATATATCCACACTCAGTGCACTGTTCACCAAAATCTAGTAAAAAGTGTCCAAAATTCTTGCAGTCGCAACATCGGTTGTTGTGAGCGCTACATCGTGGCACTAACATCAATACGGTCGCGACATTAACCCTTGCGACCGTATACTTTGCTTCCATATTTCTTGCGACCGCGACCTATATATGTCACGATTGCAACTTTTTTACTGTATCAGTCGCTTAATTTTACTGTTTTAGTATTCTGTTAATATTCTAAGGTGTCCAGTATGTAGTCAGTAGTGTATTGCCAGCATGATTGAGTTTCATAAAGCTTTTAGGATTACTCATTCTTTGTCTAGAATCATAACATGCTTATTATGCATCCTTCGTGTTGTTTTAATATGATTAGGACTTGCTAGTTTAGCTTAAGTGATTTCATCGTTTGTTCATTGTATGCCGTTTTCATCATGTACCCTTTAGTATAGATTTTTCATGCTTTAGGACTTAGGATTCCTTTTATGCTTGGTTTTGTGTTCTATATACCTATGCTGTGCTACTTTTTAATTAAGAACCAATGATGATAAGTAGAGGCCAACCTCACGGTTAGACGAATGGGGTGCCTAACACCTTCTCAGATTCGTACCTTAATCTCCGAACTCATATTTTCTCTGGTTAAACGTTTTAAAGATCATTGACTTCTTTTTATTTTTCTTGATTTTCTCAAAAATCAAGTGGCAACTCTATTTTTCAATTAAAAGGGTTTTCAAAATTTTTTGATTTTCAAGGTGTTAAAATGTTTTCCAAATAACTCTTGAATCCCCCATTTTTGAATAAAATCCAAAATCCTGGCGCCACAGTAACGTTGTTCACGGTGATGTCACAGTCCGCCCTCATCCAGCGCATTATGGAGGCTCAGAGGTAGGATGCAAAGAGCTTAATGTTTAGAGACCAAATTTTGAGTGGCGAAAATGCCAAGGAATAGACTATCCATTCTAACAAGAGTTTAAGGTTGCAGGGAGGATCTTTGTGCCGGAGTTGTATTGTGACAACGTGCTTCATAAGTTTCATCACTCTTGCCTTACGGTGCATCCGAGTGGTACTAGTATGTATCATGACGTACGTAGACACTTTTGGCGGAGAGGCATGAAGAAGGACGTAGCTCTTTTTATTTCATGTTGCCTTACTTTCTAATAAGTGAAGGCCGAGCATTAGAGGTCGACGGGTATGTTACAACTATTACTAGTGTCTGAGTGAAAATGGGAGAATATTACCGTGGACTTTGTGTTGGGATTGCCTATATTGCCGAGGGGGCATGGTGCCGTATGGATCGTGGTGGATAGATTAACCAAGTCTGCGCACTTCCTTCCTATCCACATGACAGAATCGGTTGACAAGCTTGGCAAGTTTTATGTGAGTGAGATTGTCAAACTCTATGCAGTATTGATTTCTATCATCTAAGATTGAGATCCCCGCATCATGTTACGCTTTTGGCAGCATTTGCAGTCCGCTATAGGAACACGCCTATTAGTAACTTATTTATATTTTGACTTATTTATTAATAAGCAAATAAATTAATAAGCCGTTTACCGGCAATGCCGTTTACCCAAATGGGCCCAATTTTTCCAGATCCCCCTCCTTCTCTCTCTCTCATTTCAAACTGATTTCTCCCGTTAACATTTCTCGCACGAAGCCCAAATCACTTTAGGATTTGCATCTTTATTCTTTGAAGTGAGACAATGAGAGCGGGGGAAGCGCCCACTCTCGAGTAAACCCTATCCCCGACTCCCGAGGTCCACCACCACCACCCTCAGCCGCACACAGCGAGTCGTCGTCCACCACCACCGGTTGTTCCTGAAGGGCCACCGTCGTTTGAAATTAAGGCTTTGTACAATATTTACTCAATTCTCTACTAGTGTGTATGAGGAGTAAGATATTAACTACTGTTAGTTGTGGTTCTAGAGGTAGATAAAGAGAGAATGGCAAACGATGCAGACATGGGTAGCTGGACCGATCTTCTCCATTCATCGTCAAAGCTTCTCGAACAAGCCGCTCCCTCAGCTCAGTTCCCTCCTCTTCAGGTTCATACACTTCACTTTTCCACTCCACTTGGTTCCCGAGAAAACTCAAGAAACTATAAGAAAAGTAATTTAGAGTCATGTGCTCTATGTTAAATTTGTTTTTTTTTCCCTTCAAAAAATTAAATGCTCAAGTCGCTGGTTATTCTAAAATAGTTATGTAAGTCATGCTGTAGTTGATGTTCATTTTATTTTTATTTTTGTTCCCTTTGCTTTCCACACTTTCTTCTTGGAGGGCAAGTTGAGAATTCATCAGTTTCTCATTGTTTAGGTCTAAAATAACAAACGTTTCTTTTGTACTTTAGAGGAACTTAGATCAATTGGAGTCTTTGTCAAAAAAGCTAAAGGCAAAAACCCTAAGAACCGAAGCTCCTACTCAATCTATTGCTGCCACAAGGTACCCCTCTCTCTCTCTCTCTCTCTCTCTCTATATATATATATATATATATTATACACGAACACATTCATTTGCACACTTATATGCATTATTTAAATACGTCGATCTATTATGCCATTGTAGACATTCATACACCTATACAAAACAGCTATGGAGATGTATACACATATATAGAGGTGCGGGCACACAAGTGCACTCATGTTTTTCTTATTTGTGATTTGAAACATAATTATTAGTTGTCAGTTTTGATACCGTGAAAACTCAGGAAGAAAAGTTTGAAGGTTGTACTTGTAATAGATTGCGTTGGCTATGACTGTGTTGAGATTACCTGGTTTATTTTGTTTTGTTTCATATTGAAAACGATATCTCAACATCTTCTTCTTCTCCACCTCCTTTTTATGCCTTTCCCAACAATTTTTCAGCAACCAACTTGAATGTGATTTGAGAATGTCCATCTGATGATTGTAAATAGTTTAATATACTTTCTTAGTCTTTCTTAATTTATATGCAGGCTATTAGCCCGTGAAGGAGTAAATGCAGAGCAGCTTGCTCGGGATCTTAAATCTTTTGAATTAAAGGTAATCCTTATATATCTCCAACTTACTGCATAATTTTGTTTAGATCAACTGCATTTTTTTTTATTAGAATGGAAGTAGTTCAAGAGTTGCCTCAGTTTTGAAATCTTTGTACAAAGTGAATGTAATAAGGCAACAAAAGGTTGTTGAGGGTGGTTTTAGGGTTGAGCTTTTGATTGGAGTGAGAATTGTCGAGGGGCCTGATCACGAGGTGGGGATGGCGATTGCCTAATCTTGATGAGGGTGTTTGTTAGGCTGCTAAGGGAAGGTGGAGGACTGTTTGTGGCTAGAAGGTTGGAAGGAGCAACAAAGGGTGGTTTTGGAATTGCTGATTAAGAGGTGGGGATGATGATTTTGGCTGAGCAATATAAATGGGTGCGTAGGGTCGGTTGAGGGCTTCCTTGCTAATGTTGTCGTGGCTGAGTTGGTCAACTGCTTGTTGTTTGGGATGCTGGAAACGAAAGGTAGTTTGTGTGATATTTTGCTCTCGAAACTGGATGTTCAACCAATGGTGGTTTCCAAATTCCAAGTGGGTGATGAACAAAGTTAAGGATGCACGTTAGTTTTTTGGGGTGTCGTTTGATGGTTTGCTGGAGTAGGCAATAAGGTTGTTTGGGCCGCTTGAGGCGAGGAATGGCAAAGATGTGGTTTAAAGAAATGCTAGGAAGAGAGGTAATCTTTTGAAGAAGTCAGACAGGGAATTGAGGAACCTTTATTGCTCCGTAAATTATTACAGGGGGAGGGAGTGGGAAAGATTTGATGGGGAGGAAGGCGAGGGGTTCTTTGCTTTTGTTCAAATGATGCTGAAAATTATTTATTGGAATGGGAGGGGTTTAAACACGAATGATAAGAAAAACGGATCAATTCGTTGTTAAAGGAGAGGAAGGGGATGTGGTGTCCTTTTAGAGACTAAGAAGGAAGTCACGAAAGAGTGGGTGGTTTATAGTGCATGGAATGGAAGGATTGTAGAGTGCTTCATTTGCTTGCGGTGAGTAGTTGGGGGAGGGGGCGTATTGGTAATATAGTATAATAGCTCCATGGTTGGGACAATCGGGGTAATTTCTCTTTGTCTTGCCTTTTCAAGTTCATAGAGGATGGGTTCTGAGGGTTGGTTTTTAGGGGTTTATGGCCAGTGGATGACTGGAATAGGGGATTGCTTTTAGATGGGATGACCCATGGTGTGGGGAAACATTTTAATGTGGTTGGATTTCTTTTGATAGGTTGGCTGTTTGGTCATATCCAGAGCCATGTGATCATTTGCTTTGTTCATTGATGATTTAGAGTTGTTAGACCTCCTTGAGGTGGTTTTTACATGTTCCATAACCTCAACATCTTTTTTGTTTCAAATTGATTTATTCTGAGGGCATGTTTGATGCACATTGTGAGGATAGGATTAGATAGCCAATCCCGTGGGTTCTAGCAATACTATATTTAGTGTTAACAAATTGAGTAAGAATAATGATCCAGTTGGGCTAGTAATCCCATCAAACTGGTGGATTAGCACCTGGTATTGCTAATCCAGTCTAGCTGGATTGAGAGGTGAATTACCAGTATTTCCAAGTTGCCCTTAAAGCAACAAGGTCTTGCCTGACCCGATCACAGTAGCATTATCTTCGAGGATGCCATAACTACTACTAGGAGTAGTGTTTCGATGGAGCACCACAAAGAAAGCCATGGAGATCATTGATGGACATCGTCTTAAGTTCTTTAAGAGCTGAGGGATAAATATTGTTGTTACTTTCTAGTGAAGTCTTCCTGTTGGTTACTTTCAAAAATAGCTAAAAAAAAAAAAAAAAGAAATAAACTGATTGAGCTAGTCCAATTTATATTAGTTTACAAACTGTTTGGTCTCCTCCATCTGGATTCAAATCTTGGTGCATGCCAAGATATTCTTCTCTGTCAACATCTTCTCGCCGGATCCTAACTCCATCATCGTTGTTGATTTGTTTAGAGAGAAATAAAGGAGCACAACGGCAGAAAAGGGGATATATATCTATATAGCAGTGGGGAAAAAATTAGAAAGTGATAAATTAATAAAGGGTAAATTGGAAAGTGATAAATTGGGAGAAAAATATTTATTTGATGAAGGGTAAATTGAAAAGTGATAAATTTAATCCAATCCCAGGCGTGCAAATCAAACAAGGGATGTTTTAATTCATTATCTAATCATATGCAAATCAAATATGTGAAAACTAATCTAACTTCATTACTAATCCAACCTCGTTCACAATTTTTACACTAATTCTACCTCATTATTAATCTCGTCTAACTTACACTAGTTATCAAACAAGGCCTTAGTGTCTACAAGCTAGAAGGAGCATTACTCTTTTGTGCCTCATATTCCATTCCTTAGGCCATTTCTCGATCATGTGCCTATTATGCTTGACAATGGGAGAGTTCATTGGGCAAATTCTCCATTTCCATTTGACAATATGTGGTTGTAGGTAAACCCCAAGGTGCAATGAGTTGGTAAGGGATCTTACCTAAGGAAGTGTAAGTTTTAAGCTCAACCTCTCTTAACTTCTTGGGGTCACCCGCACAAGATAATCATTGTTCTCATGGTCTTGGTTTTTCCCAGTCTAATGTGTGTGGTAGGACGTTCATAGACCCAGGTTTTTCCCGCTAGGGTTCCTCGTCATCACAACAAAAGGGGATGACAGCCCAAACGTAGAAACTCTCCAACGTGACTGCAGCAATCAAAATCTATCGCGAGTAGGATCATCATATAAGAGTCTCACAATGATTAAGAAAAGGTGAATCAATCACTCACCTGACTGGAGTTCCAGGAGTATAGAGTGGATTCTTGACCACATATTCAACATATAAATTGTAAATATACTTCAGGGATTCCCTTAGATCACCAGTCCTAGGATGAGTGACTAGAATGATCTGCACACAAAAGGTATATGTAATAAGTCCGTACAGTCAAAACTGTGAGGTGACACAAGTACTTAAATCTTCTACTAATATTCAATGGTATGATCTCATCAAGCAACAAACATTACCATTATAAAAATGTCATTAAAGCAATATTTGCTCTCTCTCACACACACACACAAACATACAAACATTGGGTCTACAATTATCTTGGAAGGCTATGCTGGGAAAAAAATAAAATCAAATCCCAATAATTCAAAATTTCTAAGGGTACCAAATGAGTAATGATCAATCAGTGAAGTAAAGTGGATTTATTCAGCACATTGCTCTTGTGGATTTACAAAAAACTACCCAAAGTCTCGGGTAAGTCAAAAACTTCTCCAATTTAACTGTAATTTACTGTAGAAAATTCGAAGCATAACCTTTCTCACGTAGGGGACTAACTGGTCACATCACAACCAAGACATCTTAATGAGATGAATCCTATTATTCCATTGTCCGAAGTATACAGAATATCATGTTTCCATTACACTAAATAACTCAACTAATGTTCCCATGAATACAAGTTTTTTCTTCAAAGACTTCCATATGAACTCTTGATTGAATTCATATTCAAATTTGGAAGCTCAACATAACTCCTGTGGGGTCGCAACTTTTTACTGAGAAATACCCAAATGAAAATTTTAATAGTCGATGAGCATCAACAACAATCGAAGTTTCATATTCTGAATTACTTGCATGTTTGTGATTGCAAGACAGGTAGATCAAAATCAACGAGATGTACTGACCTTTATACCGGATGGACTCTCCATAAAACTAAGTTTGTACGTATTGGTACG